>PVJH01007347.1:0-28087 GCA_004026705.1 Nesogale talazaci | reverse complement strand
TTGTAATAATTATTAATTATTATAGTAAAATCATAGAGACTAAGAGAGCAATAGTGGAGTCAGGCACATTTCATGGTCGCATGGTCACCTCAGCCCCGCTTGGTGGTCCACATGGAGAGAGAGAATGAGGGGGGAGGAGAGGACAAGGGGGAAGGGAATCGGAAGAAGAGATGAGAGTGTGAGAGAGTGAGCTCCTTTATTCTGACCAAGCCTTATTCATCTTTGGGGGACATGCCAGGCACCTAATTATAGGTAAAGACACACGTCACAGGAAAGGGTTGTGCTGTGGGTAATAGTGATGGAAGGGATGATGCAGGGGCATACATCTCCTAGGAGAGAGAGGTATCAGAGGTCCATGTGACAAGATGGACGGACCTAAGATTCCTGATGGAGGTGGCCTAACCTTGATTGCCCTTGGGTGGGAGACTTGATTTAGCTAAAGTCTTCAGGGGATGTGACCCCTTGTCCTAACAGCAGGGAGTCAGACCTCTGGATGGCTGGCACCTTAAAGGAAAATAACTCTAAGCTTCTGAGGTGGCAAATGGTTCCTAATACTTGCTTGATATTTTGGAGGAGAACGAGTTGTGAAAATTTTCTATCTTCATCCGACATAGGACCATTGTTTCACCTAGAAACCTCTGCTGTCCTGGTCTTCAAAGAGGTCACAGCTCTTTAGAATGGCTGGAGCAAACCATGACTGGGAGATGCAGAAGAGTCGGTTAGGATGGACACTGTGGACAAGAAGGAGCCGTGGGGTATACACAAGAGATGTCGTCATTGGATGTGCATTTCAGGAGATGCCTGCAGGCTGCAGGCAAGGGGACAGGTGAGAGATGAAGGGTATCTGGATTGAAGCAGAGCAACTTTGAGGGAGGTGGAAGGAGGATTATGCCAGGAATGATGGAGACACCCGGGGACAGCAGAGACGGGATTAGTGGGGCCAGACACGGGAGCAAAGTCTACGCTGAACGAAATGGAGATTTAGGGATCAAAGAATCAGTTAAACTTGGAACACATTCATGAAGAGGCGCTAGTAGGAATCTCCAACTGGCTTTGTTACCTAGTCATGACTTGAAAGCATGGATGGAGTATCAGAAGGTGTTGATGGTGGAGACGTCGGAGGTCTTACTTCATGGGATGTAGTTGGATAGAGGGAGGGCTCTATGACGCTATGAAGAGACTAGCCCACAAAGGAGACTCCACGAAAACCAACATCTAAGAAATAGACAGAGGAAACCAGACCATGAGAAAACTCAACAGGGAACTATTCAATATATCTTCCCTCCACCACCCCCACCCCCAACTCCCACTACTATCTGCCCATTGTTCTGTTTCATGTTCACCTCAGCACATGGTTCCCTGCTGGCTGAGGACTGCAGGATGCAGCTATGTGTTCCTGTTCTGTCCTGGGCCTTGACTGCTGATGGGGCCTGAAGTGACCCTGAAGCTTCTGAGCCCTGCCTTGAAAGGGAAGCTGCTTGGCTTCCCCTTACTTGACTCCCAATGGTTGGAATGTGGATGGGAAGACAGGATCTGTGGCAGCAGTATGTTGAAGATGCCAGAACAAATAGAAGGAACCAGATTGTGGCACCACCAAACCACCACCCCCGCCACGGGCCCACCTTTGACTTGAAAGAGGAAGAATTGCGTAGCTCTTGTTAAGCCACTTTCTCGGGGTGTTATTTAGCTCAGAGAGGCAGCAGACGGGTCAGGGAGAAGAGACTTGGATGGCAATGAGGTGGTCAGCATAGCCTGCTAGCTCAGAGGTCCAAGGAAAAGGAGTCTAAGACCTCCAGCAGGGACCTCAGGGAACCCCGATGGAATGAAGTGATGCTTGAGAGCAGACCGAGCTGGGAAGGGTAGACTGACTTAAGAAGAAAGTTGGGGTCCTCAGATGAGTCTATGTCAACTCCAGGCAAGTGGGGGAGTCAAAGCTCCCTATTAGATCCCAGCCTGACGTTTCCTTGGGGTGTGGTCTTCTCATGGGAGGACCTGGGGAGGGAGAAGGGCCGCTTGCCTCTCTCTCCCTGCTCATCTTTCTGATTGCTGGCCTCCCTGAGAGTCTCTGAAACCCGGCCATGATTCCACCAACCTTGGATCCAAATGAAGACCAGTCTGTGATCTTCTTGCATTCTGCTTCATTGCAGGTGCCTCTGAAGAGGGACTTAAGGGCTAGTATCAGACTGAAGGGTTGACTTAAGGGCTGGGATGGTGTGTGTGTGTGTGTGTGTGTGTGTGTGCGCGCGCGCGAGCACTTCTCAATATAAAGCTCTTTTTCATACGCGTATGAGTGCCTCTTGTCAACCCAGCCTAACACATAATCATAGCCAGTGCCTTCAAGAAGGCAGGCTGAGACTGAGAGCAGAGAGCTGGGTTAGGGACTAAATGGTGAGCAGAGTGTGAAGAACCTAAACCCAGGGGAAGCTGGAAAGTAGTGCTGAGATATAGGTTCTGATCAAGAGGAAGGACACTCGGAAGAATAGTCACCAACTGCCATCCAGTGAACTCTGACACGTGGGGTTTTTCAATGGCTAATCTTTCAGAAGTAGATCGCCAGGCCTTTCTTCCACAGTGCCTCTGGGTAGACTCGCACCTCCAGCCTTGGGTTAGCAGCCTGGTGCCTTAGCCCTGTGTACAAGCAAGGAAACTCCCCTGATGTACGACTCACGATGAAAAATACCATGTTGCTGTTGAGCCGATACCAACACACAGCAACGTTCCAGAATAGAGTAGAACCATCTCGTAGGGTATCGAGGGTTGGAATCTCGACAGACACGGATCGCTGCCCCTGATATCCATGGGGGAGCTCCTGACCTGGTGACTAATAGTCACCACCTGCTTACCACTTCCTACCAGAGGACTTCTCTTTAGGACAGCTCTCCTCAAAATTGCAAAGGAGTAGGTGTGGTATAGTGAACTGGAGGAACTCTGGGAAGCCTCGTAGCTGGCCGAAAGACTCTGAAGACTTGCGCCAAGGTTAGTGGATGGTGGCTAAGCTGGACAAACAGGAATGGGTCTGAGAGGTATTGTCCCACAACACACCCCCAAATCACAAAGGGCTTGGGGGAAAGGGAGGAATCACCAAAGTGATGTGAATTCTTGGGGCTTGAGAGGAGAAAAGTTAGGACAAACGTTGAGGGAAAATGCTTCCTGAAGACCTTAGGACAAAGAAGAGCACGAAAATGTTCCCGGGACATCAGTCAGTCAGAACTCCCGGGCAGCTCTGAGGTCTGTCAGCAACTGCCCTGTCCTGGTGTGTCCCACTGTCCGGGATCTTACCTCTTCTGAGCTGAGTCTGCTGAGAGGGCGGGGCTAAGGATAAAGGGGTGGAGCTGGGGCCTCATGGAGAGGGAGGATGATGGAAATGGAAGCAGTGCCGAGCAGAAGAGGGTGGAAAGATCCGCTCTGTCATCTCGCGCTTACCATTTCTGGAAGCAAAAGAGTAGGGCCGAGCAAGGTCTGGGGCGGGAGGAGGTGTTGAGTGGACAGTGGAGACACACTGGGCTGGAGGCTCCCCTGGAGAGCAGTCAGGAGACAGAAGGTCATGAGCTCGGGTTCTCATGTCACCAGGACTGGGGGAGCATGACTGAAATGCACGGGCCATCCTCTGTCCCCAGGGAGAGCCCGTGGGGAATCTCCAGCTCTGAAGTCATCTCCCCCAGAGGAGTATGGGCCTCGCCATGGAAACAGGATCCCACAGGGGCTCCCGGCGCCAGCCGGGACCGATGAGCTCATAGATGCTTGCTGCTTGTCCCCTTCTTTTCCAGGCAGCTCAGATTTCTAGATGTCGGGAGCATCGGACTGGCAGGAGCAGAGGGCAGGAAGAGGGTTGGGATTCGAGCCCAAGGTGGGATGTGGAGGTGTCAGTAGCTCATCCCTCCATCCAACACTGCTCCTGCCTCTCCCTCTCTTCGGGACCCAGACACAGGAGGGCTGCCCATTCTCTCCACTTTCCATCCACGTCCCAAAAGGCCTCTGACTGACTAGCCCCCTCAGAAGATGAACCTGGGATGCCCAGAGGACAGACGCTCCTCTCCCACTGGCCCAAGCAACTCATCACCTATCTGTTTGGGACAAGAGACTCTGGTCCCCCGAACACTAGGAGGAGAGACAGAGAGACAGAGACAGAGATGAGATATCAGGATCCTAGAGGGGTCAGGCACCAAGGAGCTATTTCATGATACTGATGGCTCTGTTGCTTCTTCGACGACTTCACAGTCAGTCGAATGACCTTTCCTCAGGGCATCATTCCCCCTCTGTAAAATAGAATTGCCACCTGACCTAAGGGGGGCTTTGAGGACCCAGGGAAAGCACAAAAAGTTGCTTTGAAACCCTATGGCGCTTTGCATCCAGAAGAAGTATACTATGGACACAGACAGAGGCTAAAAGGAAGGGTGCTGCAGCACACAACATTCACACCATCTGGGATGTGTGTGTGTGTGGGGGGGGGCGGGGATGTCATCCTTTAGCAGGGAAAATATGTCTGCCCAGAAGCTTCCCTGGGTGGGAGATGGGACTAACGTGATCGACTGGTCATTTGGACGCCTCTCCAGGAACCAGGTCCCGGCACAAGCACAGCTCTGCTCAGGACTTCTAAATGAGTTCGTACCACTTCCCGAGGGCCGGCAGCAGGAGGAAGTCAGCCTGCTGCATCTTGTGAAGCTCAGCAAAGGCAGGCTGTGAAGGGACAAGGAGACCCCGGCCAGGTCTGGTCCCTCGTGGGAGGTTGGTTGGGACATCCCTGGAGCTCTCTCCTTCAGTTTCTGTGATTTTATCCACTATAAAGGTCAGACTTCCTGTCTGCACCAGAGGATGCCGCATTGTCAACGCGACTGTCACTATCAATCACAAATATCATGGGCCAGAATTGGCCTTAGCGGGCTGTTAAATAGGCAGAAGAAGAGTGAATGGGGCCGTAGGGGCAGGAGGAAGGTAAAAGGAAACAGGAACAATCTAGGAAGCAAAGCAATGGATAGAAGTATAAGCATAGGTGTGTCCACATGTAAATACATTAATCCACAAAAATAGAGGTGTTGGCATAGATACATATATATAAGGCAATACACTGAGGTAGTGGTCTCTGCTCACGCCCCCCTCAATCCAAGAACACTTTGCTGTAACAACCTGGCATTCTGTGATGCTCACCCTCCTGACAGGATCCCTGAAGGCAACATGGGTACATAAACAAATGTGGTGAAGAGAGTTGATTAGTGTCCAGCTATCAAAAGATTTAGTGTCTGGGGTCCTAAAGGCTTGAAGGTAAACCAGCAGTCATCAAGCAGGGAAGTAACAAGCCCATAGAGGAGAAGCACACAAGCCTGTGTGATCACCAGGTGTCAATGGGATCAGATAACCGGCACCAGAAGACCCAACACAAACAAACAAGAAACAAACAAAACAGCCAGGTTATTGCAAGTGAGAGAGGTCACACCTATCTGTAGACAATGGCACATACCTTCACAGAAAGGTCACAAGGAATGGACAAGTCAACCAGGGCGCAGTATAGCACTGATGAAACATACACTAGTCCTCTGGTTCCTTGAGACTACCTCACCCCCACTAGCATGACCCCAGTCCTGCCTTCCACTTTGGACTAGAGCAAATCATATGCACAGGAGGAAGTAAGAGCTCACAACACATGGAATCCAGGAACAGGGATGGGAGTAGCGATACTAGGAGGGGAGGGGGAAAGGGAGGGAAGGAAGAGGAAACCATCACAATGATTGACACATAACTGCTCCCGCTCCGGAAGCCCCTACCTCCAGGGTGATAAACAACCAAAACCATGGAGGAAAGGAGGCAGTAGTCAGTGTAAGACATGAAAATAGTAAGAATTTACAATCTATCAAAGGGTCACAAGGCTTGGAGGGCGGGGGGGGGGGTTGGTGAGGAACTGATGCTAAGGGCTCAAAAGAAAGTAAATGGTTAGAAAATGATGGCAACATATCTACAAATATGTTCAATACAATTGATGTATGGATTGTTACAAGAGCTGTAAGAGCCCATAATAAAATGATAATAAAAAAATTTAAGGCTCATAGATACTTGGACCTGGACCCACCCCCGGACAGAGTCTCCTCTGAGAGTCTAAGGAACAGGGGCCTTTGCTCAGGGACAGCCTATCCCATGGCTGCCTGGTTTTCCTCCAGAGTCAGTGATATCACAGTGGGGCTACCACCTACAGGGAAGGGAAAGGAAGAAAGCCTGGGAACTGGGGAGAGGGCTGGGGCTGGACATAAGGTCAGCAGTGGCAGCCCAGGAGAACCAGCATTTCAGTGACGGGTAGACTCTTCAAAAGAGGAAGGTCTAGAAATCACTTGAGCATCTTGAATGTCACTGAACTAGACTGACAAGCATTGTTGAAATGGCAAATGTCTTGTTCTCTATATAGATACCACCAAAGAAAAAAAAAGTTGGTCTACAAATATTCCAGTTCTCTTTCCAGGTATCTGAAGCAATTGCCCTTCCATGCGCTGTGTTGAAATGAGTCCTGAGACAAATAGAAGCAGAAATGGTATATGTCAGTTCTGAGACAAAGCTTTCAGACCAAGCACAGGAATCACCATGCAACCTTTGCTACCATTCCAGATGGAGGGTGTGCTACCAGCTGCCATCCCAGAGCAAAAATGATGTGAAACTAAACTGAAAGGGAGCCCCACAATATACAGATAGAGTCCCAGGAAGAAAGAGGTCTCTACAGTTAAAAGCCACTGAAATTGTTGCGGTCCTTTGTTCCTACCCCATAACTTAGTCTGAGACAACTGCAGCGATTTTCTCTTCCTGCTGTGACAAATTACACGGACGTCATGGCTTTAAATCACTGCACATTTGGTTCCCTTTTAGCTCTGCAGACCGGAAGTCCGGCAACAATATGACTAGGCTAACGTCAAGGTACTGGCAGGAATGGGTCCTTCTGGAAGCTGTAAAATCAGTGTCCTTGCCTTTTCTAGTTTCTGGAGGACACCAGCATTGCTCACCTCGTGACTCCCTTTCTGGAATTTTGCATTCATCTTCATGTCTCCATCTTCCCCTGCTAGCAAATTGCCCTCCACTTGACTCTTCCAATGACACTGGTGATGACATTTAGGACCCCACCCACATAATCTGGAATCACACCTTACTCTCAAAATAGTTAAGTTGATTACATCGGCAAAGGCTCCTGTGCCATATTCACAGGTTGATCCCACCTGAATTTCAAGAACAGATTTGACACATTGGACACTAAGGACGAAAGACCTGTTGAGCTGAAGAACATCATCCATGAAAAGTGCAAATGAGCTTTCAAAGTCAGGAAAGAAAAGAAAGGTTAAAGACTATTGTGGTAGAGACATAATCTGTTGTCAATTTGAGGTGTAAGAGTGAAGGAATGGAGTGTAGCCTGTCAATCAGGTCACAGCTTGATGACCTCATTTGGAGCAGATAAAGACCTCACAGGAGGGGGGACACATGCTTACTCCCCAGGAGACATTACTGATGACAAGCCTGATGGAGTTACCCAGGTGCAGCCAGAGCCCTGGGACTTGAAGGAGCCAAGTGGAGAGCCCTGCCAGCACTGAGCCGCTGCCACTGCCCCTGGATCCACAAGACTTCCCGCCCCCTGATCTTCCTGCATTCAGTGTCATTGCATGTGTTGTGCGAATCTGAAAAGGACTTTATAGAATGATATCGGACAGATGGACTAATATCAGACTTATGGACTTGATCTGGACGGGGCTAGGATGTTTTCACAATATCCAATTGCTCTTGTATAAAAATCTCTTTCTTATACACATATGAGCATCTCTATGAATTTGTTTCTCTAGTCTACCCAGATGAACACGAGTATGTTAGAAGACACTCTGAAACTTCCTCGTATTCATAGAGTAACTAAGATACGTGGAAGAAATGATGACATCAAAGAGCTGCACAGAAAATTTCAAAGGCAGCTCAAGAGGACAAACTATTATAATAGTTTACTGTTACAATGTGCAAGGACCTGCAGTTAGAAAGTCAAAGCGTCCCCAAATTGATTGCAGCAAGGATTGCGCAACTCTTCTGGATATGATTGAACTATTGAATTGACGCTACATGGATGAAGGGCCAATAAAATTGTTAACATTTAAAAAAGAAAGCAGCAAGCAAGCGATAAAATGACCTTTTGCCTTGGATAAACCTGCCGCTGCACAAGACATCTTTAAAGTGTTGACAAGCAAGAATGTTAATTTGATGACTGGGGGGTGACTCATGTGCATGCGAATGTTGGACATTGCCTAATAAAGACCAAAAAAGAACCAGCGCATTGGAACGACGGTGCTGGAAAAGAATATTGGAAGTGCCACGGGCTGCCAAAAGAACAAAGAGCGCTCTCTTGAAAGAGGTGCAGCCAGAATGCTCCTCAGAAGACTCTCTCTCATGTGCTTCGGACATGTCAGCAGGAGAGACGAGTGGGTCCCTGGAGAAGGAATCGTGCTTGATCGAGTGTCAGAGGAAGAAGCTCAACAAGACGGACTGGCACAAGGGTGACAATAGTGGACTCCCACATATCGTGAGGATGGCATGAGACCAGGGGGGTGCGGTGTTCTGTCGTACAGAGAGTCACTGAGAATCAGAAGTAGCCCACTGGCACCTGGCAACAACATTCACAGGTTTGGGGGGGTAGGATGTAGATATCTTTGGAGGCCATTTTTCAACCTAGCACACTAGACCAGTACAGAAATAGTGCATGATCCACTCTGTTCTCCTCTTCCTGCTACAGGATGCTAGAATCACAGCAGATTGGGTCTTCCATCAGCATTGGTCAATGGGTGAAGATGAGAGCAGAGCCCCCTTCCAGCACACGTTGGACATGGTGTATGAAAATTGGAGTGCCTGAATAGTGCGAATGATTAGCATGCTCAGCTGCTAACTGAAATGTGGGGAGTTCAAGGCCGACCAGAGTCACTTTGGGGGGAAAGGCTTGGTGATCTAGTCTTGAGAAATAAGCCATTAAAAACCCTATGGGCCACAGTTCTACTCTGGAAGACATGCAGTTTTCATGAGTCGGGATTGGCTTGGTAGGTTTTAAGTCTACGCACTATATTTTTCCTCTATGATTTTTCTCTAAGACTTTATAGACTGGTATCAGATATATGGGCTAATGTTGGATTTATGACCTTGGACTGGACTGGGTTGGGATGCTTTCTCAATGTTCCATTCCTCTTGTGTATAAACCTTTCCCTTATATCCATATGCGTGTCTACGAATTTGTTTCTCTAGTCTACCCGGACTAACACACATCCCCACCACGATGAAGTTTACCTTTGCTCCCCACATTTTTACCACTGCCCTCTCCCTCATCACTGCCCCCACCCCTAGCTTAATCCCCACTATTATCAATGCCGCCATTTGTGCCACGCTATTTTTTGCACCATCCCCGCCATGCTCAAAACCAAGTTCTACCACTGTCACCTCCACCTCGTTGTCATCATTATTGACACCAGTCACCCTTGTTATCACCTCCTCTTAAATGAATCCCATATTTTCGTAGCATCACTAGCATTTCTGTCACCCTCCCACTAGTATAAGCTCCCTCTTCATCTATCACTGACAACAGCCCCCTCCACTTATGGCCATTATCACATCATCCCACTACAATGACTTCCGTCCTCCCCTCCACTGCTGTCAATAGCATCACCCATATGACTTTCTCAATTGCCAGAACCACTACCTTCTTTCTTGCTCTCACTATAAAACCTCTGGTCACGGACACTTGTTACACCTCTTTCAGCTCCATTATCACATTATCACTTTCTGCTTCACTGCTGTTATCGATGTCGGATCCTGAGAGGCATTCACAACTCTCCTCTCCCCACCCTTCTCCTTCTTCCATCCTCTGGGAGAAGAATGTTAAAATAATTACTCAGACCTAAGCACACTGTACTGGATCAGAGATAATGGGCCAGATTAAATGTGTTGCTCACATGGGTGTGGCCCAAGGGCTGGGCCCTGCTCCCTGACAGAAAAGGCCCAATCATCTCCCTTTTTTAGCTGGGACCTTTTCTCCCCAGCCCCCCTCTCTCTCCCATGTGGTAGCCACATGGTCTGGGAAAGGCCTGAGTGATGGAGCAAATGTAAGATATTTCTGTATTGCTTGATCTTCCTTTTGCGGCTTTCTGGTGATTCCAGACACATCCAAGCCTTGGGTTTGGACTTAGAGGTGGCAGATGAAGTAGGCCTTTTGGCTGATTTTGGTCTGGAGCCACGTCAGCTGTCTCCTTTGGTCAAGAAGTTCTCCACATGATTTAGCATGGCTCACCAAAGTTCTCATTTTTTTATATTCTACGCGAATATTTTATCAAAATCATGCATGTGTACATTTTTTGAAAGGCATATGTTCTACCAGACTACTAATAAAAAGCAGCAGACTTCTGCTCCCCTCCTTCTGAGCTCTCTTCTTCCTAACTTGAGCAATTTAACTCCTTCTTCCACTCTTCCCATCTTTCTAAATGGCATGGATATACTGGCGCTTCCTACATTTTTCTCGATTTAGGTCGCATCTATTGACCTGAGATTGGGAAAGAGGAAATTCAACTTTTGACACCACCACACCTTTGTCTCTAGCCTGCTTGCTGGATGCTCTGTTTCCTTTCTCTTGCTTATTACTCCCTAATTAAAGTAGACATCTTCAATATCTTCCTAGATGTGTGCTTAGGAAGTAATTTTCCATTGTCCCATTCCACTGCTAGTCCAGCTGGGAATAGAACTGGTGTTTGGAAGTCATTTTTTCTTAGAATTTGAAAGTAATGGTCCATTTTCTTTTATCTTACCTGATTGTCATTAAGAATTTTGATGCACCTATTACACCAAATAATTTGTAAGTAAACAATATTTCCCAATTCTGGACATTTTTAAGTTTTTATCTCTCACATTTGAAGCTTCATTGTGATGCACTTTAGAGTGAGTTTATTTTAAGTCACTTTTCCAACCTAAGCACTCAAACAATCTTTTCAATCTCAAAATTCAAGTCCTACAGTTTTAGGGGTTTTTTTTAATTCTCTGGTGTTTTGTTTGTTTTGAGTAATGTAATTATTTCTTGTATTTTATCATCTCTCTTGCATTTTGAGATGCTGTTTTTCAAATTGATCATTTTTGTTCTTTCTCAATTTTCATTTCTTTGGTATTGTTGCTCTACATTTTGAGGAATCTTTTGAAGTGTAACTGTCATATTTTTATTTTCTGAGAAATTTTTAATACTTTTTTATTCAAAACAACTTCTTAAAATCAAATGACCTCTTGCTCTCATTTAAAGGGACATCTTCTTTGATCACTCTGAAAGTGTGGTCATTCTATTTCCTGTGGTGTTCTCCTGTTCATTGTTCCCTCTGTGCCTTCTTTCCTATTAGTTTATTCTGAGTTTAGTCTTTCATGTCAAAGGACTTCCTTAAATATTAAATGGCTCTTGTCCGTCCATTGGTATCTAAGTGTGAGATTAGCTAGTATTTCCATGGTGCAGGGAAAAAAAAATTTTGTTCTTGGCTGAGTTTCACCATTGGGTGGTTGAACAGAGCTCTTAATTTCACCAGGAGATCAAATCTCAACTTCTCTTAGGACAATCCTTTCTTCCCTGAAGTCTCCTCTAGTTTCTTGCTCATGTGATAACCTCAATAATGGTGTGCTGATGCTTGAAAGAATGGAGACGAGCGCCTCATCTTTCAGGAAACAGACTTACCTTTGTTTGCATATTGACTCCTCATTCCTCTTCCAGCTGTGCCTGGTGTCTGCCCAGTGTCCAGAATCTTTCTGGTTAAATATCTCAGAGCATAAAACCTTTGTCTTCTACCTATATGGATGAAGATGATCACCTGACTCTATAGGGTACGGTAGGAAATAAGAAATCTTGGATGAAGAGATCTTTTCTTCTTCTTAAAAGACAAAAAAAAAAGCAATTAATTCTTCCATTTTCACCTTGATGCTGAGCCTCTGCCTTCAGAGACATGTAACCGATGTTTCCACTTCCCAAGTCTGTCTGGGATTTCGTGGCTAAAAATATGTGGCTGCCTGTTGGCTCCTGCCGATGACCCTGAGATTCTCACAAGCTTCTGTTTCAGTTTTCTGTGGTCTGCTAAGTCAGGTACCACTCATTCACTCCCTTTCTAATTTCCAGATTGTTGACTTTCTCTTGTGTGCTGCTGTTTCCGCTTCCATTCTCTTTTTTTCTTGTGGGTTTATTCCCTTTTTTTTTCTTCAAATTCCATTAATGACATTTTAGTGGGGCTTTTAGAGGTAGCCAACATAAACATGTGTGTTCAATCAGCTATGATTAAGAAGCCTAATGTTCTCTATTGGAGTCTAAAGTCAAAGTAACAGTTAATCATCAAGCATTCTTCTACCTTGCTTTGCCTGCCTCCTCTGGACTTTTATCTCCTGGCATGAACAAAGGGTTGAAAATAGCCCTGATGTTTAAAAAAAAAATGACCCTATCGCACCACGACTACAAATCAATGGTCACGTAATCCATAATCCCCTACAATACCAACACTGCCACTTCTAACATAGCCTCCGTCATCCCATCACCAAACTTCACCTCCACGTCCTCATTATCTCTGCCACAGCCTCTATTCCCTTCCCTACTGCCTCCACCATGACCTTGAACACGTTCCATCATCTCCTCCATAATGTCCTCTCAGGCAACTCTATCTTTTCCTCCATCATCGTGAACTATCCTCATGGAGAACCTCGATTCCATCGTCCCTACCTCCACAACGTTCACCAAGGCGTCCACCATCTCCTCTAACACTGTCACCTCCAGAGATCTTGAGTATGCGTTTCCATGTGAGTTTCGATAAAAAAAGACATATGGAAAATACAATCTTCCGTAATCTGGTGCAGGAATTGTTTCTCTCTTGACTCACCCCGAGTGTCTTCTTTAGGAAACTCACATCCACCCCCACTGCCACTGAGACCACGCCAGCTCAGAGCGACTCCCACCCTCCCACCCCACCCCCTGTGGATTTCTGAGACTGTAACTGTGTAGGGGAGTGGAAGGCCCAGTCTTTCTCCTCAGGAGCTTCTAGTGGTTTCGAACTGCTGACAATGCCGATGGCTGAATAATGACACCACCAGGGCTCCTTCTTGAGGAAAAGAAGGGGGTGATGATAAATAACTGACTGACTTTTCTAACTCAAAGCATACATGGGGAGAGGGAGAAGAGAAGAAGGAACTGGTTGAGTCTTTTCTAGGCAACAGGCACCCCACCAGGCATAGTAGATGGAGTCTCTTCTGGGCTGAGAATTGTTGCCCTTGTTTTACAAGGAGGAGACGAAGATTCCCAGATGCTAAACAGCATACTCAAGGCCACACAATTAATAAGTGGCGGAGCCAAGATTCCAACCCTATGTGACTTCAAAGTCCATATTCTTTCCATTAGCCTACCCTGGCAAAAAGTCTCAGAAGTTTGGTTTCAGCACAATGGGTTATGACTGCGCAAAGAGGGCCACGGTCGTGATCCCAGATCCCAGGGACATCTGGTGGGATGGAGCAAGAAGAAGACGCTCTCTCCAAAAGACCATGTTCTGATCAAGATGAGACAACCCCAGCCCTGCGAAGCTTGTCCGAAAGCTCCACTCAACAACTCTTCCCAGTGGCCAAGCCCTGCCCCCGCTCCCCGACCTCAAGTTCCCAGAGGAAGAGAGCAGGAGGATGGACAGCCAGTCCTGGGTTATTTTGGGATTGTTTGCATTTGGAATCTTCCTGATCTTTGGTCCCAGAAAAAACACCCACATGTTGGAAACTCTTCTGAGTTATTCACTGTTGGGGTTTCTCTCTCTCTCTCTCTCTCTCTCTCTCTCTCTCTCTCTCTCTCTCTCTCTTCTTCATCTTCTTTAGTTTTTTTCTTTGGGGATGGAAAAAAAAATCTGCTAGTGATTAGTCACAACCGGTGAGGCTCAGCTTTTGACAGCTCCACAAAGAAGAGGGGGTGAAAGAGACTCAGAGAGGCACCAGGGTGCAGAGGCTGCTGGGAAGGAAATGAAGGTCAGAGTATTGACCTCTGGAGTTGAGGGGTGGACTGTCAGCCCTTCTCTGCCCGGGGCTGAATCGTCCCTTCAATAGAAAGCCCTCCGCTGCTATTCCATCCCAAGCCCTAGTTCCAACCTCCCTGGAGAATACACGCGCATCAGCAGGAGTTAACCATGGCTAAGAGAGCAAGCGGCCACACGCACTCCTCCCCAAAGAAGCAGGTGCCAAGCACAAAGGATGCTGGGTATGTGGGGTCCTTTCAACTGATAAGCCGGGATGCCCCCATGTCAGGGGAGAAGTGCAAGCTGCCAGCAATAAGCGGGTATCTCCATATGGTCCCTGGCTGTTCTTATCACATCTCTCTGCTCCTGGAAGTGCTGGGTTGGAGCGTCACTCTCCTCTTCCTCCTCCTGCATGAGAAGGCTGAGGCTTGGGTGAGGCTCAGCACTGTCCACAGAGGCCGGGACAAAGGGAGATTGTTCTCGCTGAAGAACTCGGCCCGGGCTGTCGAATCTGGATCCAATTTTAAAATCTAAGGATTGTGAAACGCGGTGGGGGGGGGGGCCTGTCATAAAGGGAATTTGGGAAATCTCCCTTGGTGTAGGGCCTATTCAAGAGGTTTTCAGGCAACAAAGAGAAGATCAATTTATACAATAAACAACAATGCAAGCCAGGGTGGCTTAAGGGCAAGGGGACGGCAGGGTCATCCCACGGTGGGTGTGAGCAACCCCTGGGCAGACTGTTCCTGCTTGCCAGGCTTCCGTCTATGTACACAACTGGAGTCCTTGAAACCCGGGCGGCGGCACCCTTCTGAAAGCCCAGGCTCGTGCGCTCTCATCTCAAAAGTTCTTGGCCGGCAATCCACTCACCACACTGCCCTCCTGAGCAGAGCCTAGTTGTAGGGGTCCCAGGCATGAGTCCCAGTGCCCTTTAGGGTATCTGGTTGATCCCGCACAGGGAGTAAAAGGTTACAGTGTAGCCCAGGGAAGAGAAGGAGTCCAAATCCCACCTTAGTGGCATGCATCCAGACAGCCCAACTCAGCTACAGTGGGAACCTAGAAGATGTGCAGGGCCTTCAAGGCCCACCCCTCTTGCCCAGATCTAAGGTACGGTGGAGAGAGGCAGTGACTTCTCAGAAGGGCATCTTATCCACTACAGTGGAAGATGCTGAGGATCCAAGAGGAAGAACTGGTTTTCATCCCTGGCTCCTCCTTTGACAGGCTGTATGAGCTGGGCCCACTCTCTGCTTCTCTGTGGGCCTCATGATCCTGATACACAGGTCATGGCTGGCCCATAGAGCTGTCCTGGGCCTGCCTCTGCCTGTGAAGGGTCGCCTGGGTCTAGAATCTTGACCCTGCCCTCTAGGATCTCTGAGGTGGACCTGTGTGCTCACCCACAGTCACTTTTCTTTGTCCCCATGCAGAAGAGGGGCTAGTAGGTCAGACTCCCCTGGGAAGAGAAAGAGAGGTTTGGTAAAGGCCTACTCTCCAAAGCAGGCATTGGAGAACAGCTGGGGCCAAGCTGCAGCCCTGAAAGCATAGGAAAGTGCGGGGTCTAGATTGAGTCACCAAGCTACGTTAGTGAGGATAGGGCATCAGCAGAAATAGCGCTGTTGTGTACAGAAGGGACCCAGGAGAGGGTGGGATGAGAGAAGGCAGTGCCAAGGCAAAGAACAAAGATGGGAATGACATATCCTCGAGCCAAGGAATGGTGGCAGCAGCCATGCTGGGTAAGGCACGGGGAAAAGACTCGCTGCTAGGGGCTGCAGCGCCAGAGAGCTGGTGGAAACTCTGGGCTGGAAGTCAGCCTTGCCTTGGTGTAAAAAAAAAAAAAAAAAAAATCAGGTAGGTGCTGATCCATCAGAGAAAAATCACCAAACTCTCTTTGTGATTTGGTCTTGTATGCGACTGGCTGAATCCTGGTGACAACTTAGCACAAGTCTCGATGTCTGCTCTCGGAGCTGCTCCATAACCCAGCCCAGGCCCGGGGCCAGGTGAAAAGTGGGATCGGAAGGTGAAGGAGTAACGCACGTCCCCTGTCTCTGTCTCTTCTCTCCTGGCTGGCTGTCAATTCATAGTATACTTTGGGGGTCTCACGGAAAAGCCCTATTCTCGGCCCCTGCTCTTATCTGGTGGAGCAGGACCGAGGTCCAGTAGAATCCCTCACACAGTCAACACCATCTCGAAAAGTTCTGAGAGGCCAAGGCCAAGGAACTTCCTGAAACGGGTCCAGAACAGACACCCCCAAGAGCCCGTCACGCCATGAAGACGCTGCATGTGTTTGCTAGGCCCGGAACGTGATCCCACTGGGCTACGGGCCCAACACTCCTCCTGGGACCTCTGAATCCAGGGCTTGGAAGGCCCCTCCCTTGGCAGGGCCCCCTCTTCCATCTACGGTCACTTTTCCAGTCCCCCAAATAGCAGCGTGTGATAGGCTAAATGAACGGTCGATTTAATGAACGTTAAATGAACAGTCGATTCCGTTTAATGACACTCAGCATTGAACGCGCCAATGTGATCAGAGGAAAAGAAACAGCCAGCCAGGAGCTCAGGCTACAGCTGCAGGTGCCTGGCAGGTCCTTCCTGGAGGGGGGACAAGAGCTGCCCTCTCCCCCCAAAAAAAGGCACGGGAGCTGGGTCCACAGATGCAGAGTGGGAGCCTCCACGGGAAGGATCTCCCAGATCCGTGGTTCAGACTTGAGACTTGGCCAAAGTGAGGGGAGCCTGGCAAAGGCCCGACCAAAGCAGAACAAATCACAGATCCCACATCGCAGGGGAAGACGGAGCCCCATCGGCGGTGGGTGGGGGTGGACGGCCTGATGGATGGGGCTTGGACACAGCAGGAGACCGGACCCCCTTAGATCAACATGTCCTTCTGCTCAGAGCCCCGTGATTATTTATTAGAAGCATTTCCTTTTAGATCACCCCCGCAGGGAGGGAGGCTGCCAGTTATCATGCCGTTTTTCAGATGGAGAAACTGAAGGGAGGTGATGACAGCTCCAGCCTTCCCCTGCTGCCTCCTCCGTCCCACGCAGCCCGAGGGGCAGTGTGGAGCTCCTGGGGATCCGTCTCAGGCTCTTCTCAGGGGGGAAACCAGAGCTTCCAGAGCCAGCTCAAGAGCAGGGCTCTCACCAGGACAGCAGGCACAGCTGAGCCCCTGGACATAGTGCACAGGCCCACACCCACCAGGCAAACCGTCTGAGCAGACGGTGTCTTGTCAGAGAGAGATTTCACCTCGCCATGTGCTGGATCTCTGGAAGCTAAAGACAAAACTCGGGTCTCCCTCTCGGCTTCTACGTTTTTCCTCTGTAGCCAAGACCATTTCTTTACCTACTCTTGCCTTCTTCATATCTTGCTCTGCCCCTCAAAGGAGCCCTGGTGATAGAAGACTTACATGTTGGGCTGCTCATTGAAAGGTGAACAGTTCAAAACCACCAGCCACTCCAAGGGAGAAAAGATGAGACTTTCTGCAGGGCTAAAGAGTTATTACGGTCTCTGAAACCTTCAGGAGGAAGTTCTCCCCTGTCCTATGAGTTGGAATCGATTCAATGGCAGTCAGGTTTGAGGTTGGTTGGTTTGTTTTTAATACGTTCCACAAACCAGTGTTTGATGCCTGGTACTGTCTCCTCCCAAGTATCCATCTGTCGAACTTGGACTTTGCTCCAGGGACTTGAAAACACCTATCCGCCTGTTTGCCATCTGACGAGTGGGTCAGAAAGCCCCCATTTCCCTGATGGAAAAAAGCAAGTCTCGGAGGGGTGCTGAGTTCTAGGCCCGCAGCCTCCCTACCTGGGGTCCTTTCCCTAGACAACATCAGAGTCTGGCACTCTTCACATAGCTTCCTGAGGTTCACCCCGGTTAAGGCCAGGCCAGCAACAGGGGCAATGAGGAGGACACAGGGGCCCAGACCTTGACCCCAAGCTCCTATTTATAATCCCTGTCCCGGAGACAGCCACTTAAACACACATTCCTGATAACTGAATAATCTTTGGCACCGAGCAAAAATAGCCTTGCGGCCCAGACCACAATTGCACAGCTGGAGCAGGGTGAGCAGGGCAGGCGCGGGGCTCCAAGGGTGCAGAACAGGCTGCTGAG
This sequence comes from Nesogale talazaci, assembly GCA_004026705.1. Taxonomy (NCBI): domain Eukaryota; kingdom Metazoa; phylum Chordata; class Mammalia; order Afrosoricida; family Tenrecidae; genus Nesogale; species Nesogale talazaci. Next base: position 10,019 of record PVJH01007347.1, on the reverse strand, counting down.
TGGGGAGAGGGCTGGTGGGTGGGACCAGGGCTGGGACAAGTGAGTGAGGCAACAAATATAGCCAGTTAAATATAGCCTTGCCGACTCAGACTCGGTGCCAGCCTCCTCTGCAGGGAGTGTTGCCCAAAGGGACCCGAATCACCTTTTCCCCAAGGAGGTGAGAGCTCAGCACCTGCAGAGCTGGAAGAGCCTCATGACAATGGGCCCCCACACTCTCGATAGGTCTGTGGACAGATAAGGGACCAGGATGCAAGCTCTGTTGACCTCTTCTGGGTGCCAGTCCCATAGAAGAAGCATGGCCGGACCCGGCAGCAAACCATGGATCTTCTCCAAACCAGCTGGTGGAGGTGCAAGGAAGGCACGTCTACTCCTTGAAGGACTGGACACTGTGACCCTGCTTCCAGAAGGCTCAGGCCAGAGATGGCACATCCCCTCGGGGGGAAAGTAAAACAAACAAACAATAAAGGTGAGCACACTGGAGGGAAGGTTCAGAGTCCCGAGAGGTCTCTGAAGAAGCTGCACTGTCTTAGCCATGGACCTCAGGGAAGGTAGTCATGTTTGACTCTTTCCTCAGCCCTCCTCTACAGGGCAGGACCCCATCAGCAGGTGCAGGTCATGTTGAGCTGACACTAGGCCGACTCAGGCGACTGCACCAAGGACAGCGCTGGGTTCTGAGGTTTAGGTAATCAGTTCCCCCACCACCACCATCCCTCTCCAGGAGCTTATAGACAGAAGTAAGTAAAGCAGGCACCTCCACATCCCAGTCCCTCATGCCTGTCAGGTGGCAGGAGCAGAGGGTAGGGCATCTCGTATGTTCATGGGGTGCATCCCTGGGAGAGTCTCATTCTGTGTTGAGAAGAAGCTTTCTCACTCAGATCTACTCACCATAAGCCTGAAGAGAACCTCCAGCACCTGCTGCCACTGTCTCCTTCACCACTCTATGTGCACCTACATGCCTCTATGGGCACCAAGCCTGCAGAATGACACGCTGCGCTGCTTTCTTCCGAGTCCTCCCCACGTCTTGTCTGGAAGCATGGAGAACACCTCAGTTTCTATATCACTGTCCTGGGGGCACCGGAGCACCACAGCATGTGCGGAAAGCTTCACAAGCCCAACCGTTTCCCTCCAGGGGAGGACCCACCCTGATCGTATTTTTGCTTGATCCTTTATGAGGCATAAGGTTTTAGGTCAACTTGGTGGGAGCGGGATTTCTGGTGGTTTGGCAGTTCAGACTGAGTAACCTCCATGACCCATCTAAGGTAATCTAATCACCTCTATTCTGAGATCTGCTGTGAGCAACCAATCAACTGAAAGGAAGTTTCTTCCGGGATGTGGCCTGCTTCCCATATAAATGGAGAATGTGGAAAGCTTTTCTTTCCGTGTGTGTGTGTGTGTGTGTGTGTGTGTGTGTGTATACCTTCTGCTGGATCTCTTCGTGCATCTGACTCATCTCCTAACGCTGGTTCTTTGAACTTGAGCCAGTGACCTGCCATATTCCTGGCCAATCCTGGGAGCCTTTAGCCTCCTCCCTGCAGCCAGAAGCCTGCTATTTGACCTTCAAGTTTTGAGACCGCAAGTCCCTGCTGCCACAGGAGTCGAGAGAATCCGTCAGACTGACATGTGGCCCACAGACTTCTATCCCGCCTACCTCTCCCGTTGTGAGCACCGTTTCTTTCCTATCCACCTCATACGCTTCACCAGTCTTGATCTTCTAGAGAACTCGGCCTAAAATAAAGCCTTCCTCCACGCTGGCCCAACTTGGATGGGACTTCAGACATGGGGATCAATCCTTCCCCTTACTGCCCCTGGCAGGTCAGCCCTTGGGCACCCCGCCTCGGCTCGGGGAGAATCCTGCCCAGACGAACTCCTAAATTTCTACCAGGTGTGGATCTCAGAGATTCGGCAAGGTGGATAGGATGGATTGTGCAGGGATGGACAGCCAACTCTTGGGTCAGTGCCCTGCCCTGGCTCTTCATCCCACAAAGATGCCCCAAGAGACCACCACACTGCAGGTGGCATGCATAGTGCTGGATTGGGCCGGGAAAGTCTTCATGAAATGTGTGAGAAGCATAGAACAAAAGTAAAGGGCAAACAGGGAGTCTAACCAAAGGAAGGATGAGGGTCCGCAAGGCTTCCTGGAGACCAGAGAAGAAGACAGGGGTGGAGGATTCCTTCTACACAGAAATCTCTGGAGAGGGGAGAGTCCTGACGTAATTAAGAAATAAACACCACAAATAAGAACATGTGAGTGAGAGAAGAAAAAAACAGAGAGAAGTAAAAGTACACATGTTTATTCATTCATTTAACTCCTATAAAATGATGTCTATGACATGGGGCACATCTTACGAGGCACGAGAGATATGTTAGTGAATACGACTACAAGATCCCAGCTCTCAGAGGGCTTACTTTTAAAATACATATTTTTTTTTTAAAAAATGCTTTCTGTGAATTGAGTGACAGTTTACAGAGTAGAACTGTTTTCCGTTCATACACATTTTATTTCATGTCACTGATTATAACCCCCACACTGTCACATCGGCTATCCCACCTCCTTCCTGTGTTTCTTCTTCCATTCCTCCTTGTAATCCAACCCTCTGAACTTGACCCTTTGCTGCTCCTTTGATCAGAAATGGTTGGTCAGTCTGCAGCGGGCATACCTCACTCATGTGACTGTTCCCTTTATACAGCTCTCTATTGGTCACCTTAAAATCGAATGGTTGGTAGTGGTAGCCGGGCACCCTCTAGTTTTTCTGGTCTCACGAGCCTGCAGGCTGATGCTCTCGCATCTTCTGTTTTCTTCACTCCTCTTTCCTCAGGACAGGGAGCGACCAGTAGCTGCACCACAGAGAGCCACTTAGGGATGCGTAGGATATGGACTTGTCTCTACAGACTATGCTATGACTATTGAAGTTGTCTCTTGAGACCTTGGTCCTCCTGAGACCCAAGGCCCAGGACCCCATTCCATCAAAGTGTTTGGTTATGTCTAAGAAGCTTTCAAAACTTTGTTCCACCACACTCATGGATTTATTTGCAGCATCTACCCTTTGCCAAAGACAGAAATACTCTGTGTGTATCCCACTTTCCTTCTAGTATCCATTAAGCCTGCAGGTTTAGCCATGCATCACTCACAGATTATCAATCTGCAGGATTATGCTTACACAACATTATGTACCTGTGTTCTCGATAACTCACACACCTCGGTGTCTTCTCTTGCCTCCAATGCTTTTTGTTGACCACCCCCCTTATAGCCTTCCCCTTCACCCAAGTTGTAGAATACACATCTACCCTTGAGCCAGTGCTTTACCTCCCTTTCCCCACTATCCCACTAATCTTTAGTGTACAGTATTTTTCTTGACTTCTTACAATAGTGATCTTACACAATAATTGTCCTTTCATGATTGACTTGTTTCACTCAGCTGAATGTCTACCAGAGTCCTCCATGTTTTGAGGTATTTTGCAGATTCCTCATTATTCAACACTTTTCTTGCATATTAGTCTGGGCAGACTAGAGAAATAAACTCATGGACACTGATATGTGTATAAGAAAATAAGAAAGAGTTTTACATAAAGAGTAATTACATCTTTAAAAAAACATCCCCGTCCAGTCCAGATCAGTCCATAAGTCCAATATTAGCCCATATGTCCAATAGTAGTCCATAAATTCCTCTTTAGACTCACACAACCATGCAATTACGCCGAATGCAGGAAGATCACAGGCCAGTCGGTAGAAAGTCTTGTGGATTCAGTGGCAGTGGAAGCATCTCAGCACTGGCAGGGGTCCCATTTGGGCTCTCCTGCAGCTACCAGGGCTCTATGTGTCTTATCAGAAGGAAGGTCACAGGGAGTGAGTGTGTATCCCATCTCTGATGAGCCATTTATCACCTTAGCACCTCCAAATGAGGTCATCAAGCAGCAAACTGATTGACAAGCTAAACTCTACGCCTTCACTCTTAAGTCTCAAATTGATAGCCGATTATATAACTACCACAGCATGGTATGCCACTGTGTGTGTACTGTTCTTCCAATGAGGAGCATTTAGGATGTTTCCATGTTTTTCAGTAGTACTGCAATGAACGTGGGTGTGCGTATTCCTGCCTTGCTTCTTATTTCTTGAGGATACATACCAAGTAGAGGAACTGCTGGCTCCTATGGTGTTTCTAATTCCAATGTTTTAAAGAGGTGCTAGGTCATTTCCCACAGTTTTTGCATCATTTTACATTCGTGCTAGCAGTGTGTGAGGGTTGCTGTCTCTTCACAACCTTGCCAAAAGTTGTTATTTCCGGTGTGATGTTGTTCTTTTAACTTCGCTATTAGGCTGAGCCCTACTGGCTTAGTGGTCGTTTATGGGACTGTATCCCACAGGGTTGACAGTTCAAATCCAGCAGCAACTCTCCAGGAGAAAGGCTGAACTTGCTACTCCTACCAGGGCAGTGATGCCACAAAAAATAATAATAAATAAAAATAAAAAATAAAAATAAATTAACTTTGCTATCAATGCTGGCGACAACTACATATGATGTATCATTGTCTTCTGATTTGCATCTTTCCAATGGCGAATGATCATGGACATGTCTTCATAAATGTGCTATCAACTTGAATATTTCCTAAGAAGAATGTCTGCTCATGTCCTCTGCCCTCTTTTGAATGTGATTATGCCTTTGCCCTGTGGAGGTGTCAATGTTTTCTATAAAGTTTACAAATTAGGCTCCTGTCTGGTCAGTCATTGCCAATTTCTCCCTAGTCTGAGATTTGCCTTTTCACTTTCTGGATAAAATTTTTTGACGTCTCATTTTCAGTAGGTCCTAGTCGTCTAGGTTGGCATCTATGTTGTCATCTATGTCGTCTATGTTGTCGCTTATGTTTGATCATGTAACCATGTCAAGTATCAGATCCATAAGCTTGCCTCTATGTCATCATTGATGAACTTTAGAGTTCTGAAGTTTTGCCTTGAGGTCTTTGATACATCTTGAGTCCATCCTTGAATATGGCATGTAAGGATATTCATTGGTGCTTAGTGGACTTAGAGAGGAGAGAGAAAAAAAGCAGGGGCATTAATGGGAGGGAAGGAAGGAAGGAAAAGTCAAGGACAGGAAAACTCATCCAAGGAGGGAAAAGTCAAAGACAGGAAAACTCATCACTAAAAGGTCATAAAACGGCTGCAGGCTATCCAATGAAATCAGCAACCAAGTTTGTATCACTGAGAGAGCTGGGAATGTTCATCTGAAGTTACAGATGGAAAGGCCTCAGGACTGGGCAGAAGGAAATGCAAATCTTCTAGCTTCACCTTAGGCCTTGAGAGAAGTCACCGTTTTCTCTGAAAACCCAAGAGATGTGCACAGTCAAAATAACCAAACGCACATGGAAGGAGTGACAACAAGACTCCAAAACTCATGGCCATTCAGGAGAGTCCAACCCACAGCAGCCCGACACAACAGCGTAGAACTGCCTTTTTGGGTTGCCAAGACCATGAATCTTGCAGGAGCAAACGGTCTCCCCTTCCTCCCATGGAGTGGAGATGGGTTCCTACTGCTGGTGCCCAGCACAGAGCCCACTACACCAGGGTTCTGCAGTGAACCGTGACGTACTTTAGATGATGGAACCATCACACACACACACACACACACACATGTCCCAAAACAAGTATGTTTTTATATTTAAATAAAGCAAAGACTGAAATATCCACATGAACAAGAAGTTAGAAAAGACCATATAAGTCCATTTTTGAATATATAAAATTTTGAGAGCACAAAATACACACGGAGAAACTTAAAACTAAGTGGATGGGTTGGGTATCTGCTCAGACAGCTAAAGGATGAATGACATGATGTCCAAAATGTAGCAGCGATGAACAAAGCTTGAAAGATAACTTAGGGGACATGAAAGATAGCCTCATGGGGGGGAGGGAGATAAAATGGAAAAGGGATAATATGTAAAATGAAAATGAATGTCCTTCTGGAACATATAAAGACACCAATCCACAGATTCAAGAATCTAAAGAAAATCTCAGGTAGACACCTCATAGTAAAACTTCAGAAAGTCACCCAGGAAAAAAAAGGATAGGTTTATATAAATAATATTGTAGTACATATGTAAGGAGTCCAAAATTACAGCTGCATACAATGTAAAATTGCTTTATCCTGAAGGTAAGGAAAAATAAAGCTTTGAGGCAGACTACTGATATAAAAAACAAAACCCACACAAACTCATAATAACCCCATTGCTGTCAAGTTGCTTCCAACTCATAACGACCCTTTCTTTATAGGATTTCTGAGACAGTAAATCTGTACACAAGTAGACAGCCCCATTTTTCTCCCTCAGACCAGCTGAGTAAGCTTTAATGACTAACTTTTCAATGGACAGTTCAACCTCACCCACATACACTCAATGCTTCACTCCACTGGAAAAATCTCAAATAACCATGAGACCCTGACTTTCTAGTCCTCTCTTCTCTATCCCCGCAGAAAAGTATCCCTAGAGACACTTGTATTATGGGATTGGCAGAGAATATTGAGGAGACACTGGGTTTCCAGAAGAAAGAGCAAATCGGTCTTGGAGAAAGTACAGACAGAATGCTCCTGAGATGTGAAGAAGGCCAGACTTGGCCCCACTTACTTTGGACATGTTATCAGGACAAACAACCCCTAGGAAGGGACATCATGGCTGAGGCCCGGTGGCGTAATGGTTGAGTGTGGGACTGCGGCCCACTGGCTTGGCAGGTCAAATCCAGCAGTGGCTCTCCAGGAGCACTGGAGGGCAGTGATGCCTCCCCCTAAAAAAGAAAGAAAGAGACATCATCTAGGTAAACTAGAGGGCCAGTGAAAAAGAGGAATGTCTTCGATGGCGGACAGACACAGAGGTTGCAAGAACAGACTCAAGCATCCCTCCTCTTATGAGGATGTCGCAGGAGCAGGCAATGCTTTGTTTTGCTCTCTGTAAGCTTGATATGAGTAGCCCATCTGTTGCCTCCTTAGAACACATCTAAGAATGGGGCTGACTGAAGATGGCGTTCAAATGAGCTATATCTTAATTCAGATTCACATGGGACATGTTACCATGGGGTTTTACTGACTTCCGAAGAAGCTGTATTATACAAAGGTAAGTTCAAAAAGGAAGTATTGCTATGGCACTATCTCACGCTGTATCAGATGCATCAAACTGATGCCAACTCATAATGACCCTCAACAGAACAGAATGGACAGCACATCCTCATAATCACCGCTTTGCTGGTCTAAGCACGATGTTGCAACCACGATGTCAATGCATCTCATGAAGGTTGCGGTGGTCGTGTGCTTATGTTAATTTCATGATTGAGATGTAGGGGTGGAGTCTAGCCTGTTCATCTGGAGATAGCCATTGAGTAGCCAATGAGGCCTCCCTGTGGGCATGGCTTTCTCCTGAGACTTCTGGGATATCTCACGATATTTCCCTCATGAAGATGAGAAGCTATCTTCTGAGTTGTTGGGAGTTAGTCTCAGAGACAATGAACTACAGACAAGATAAGATGGTAGCATCTGACGAGCTTGACGAGCTGGAGGAGAAGCCACACAGCCTTATCCTAATGGGACCAGACTTCTGAAGCTGGAGAAGCCATGTGGAGATCCCTGTCAGCACTGAGTTGCTTCTACCACCACTGGATGCTATTGATGGACCCTGAGCCCTGGAAAGGAGGAGCCATGAGGGGACCCCTGCCAGCACAGGGACTCTGCACCCACTGGCCTGTGATTTCATGAGTTAGAAAGAGACATTATATACTAGTATCAGACATATGAACTTGAATTTGAATGGACTGGGTTGGGATGCTTTCTCAATGTTCCATTCCTTCTGTATATAAACCATTCCCCTACATCCATACGCGTGTCTATGTATTTGTTTCTCCAGTCTACCCGGACTAACACAAAGGTTCTTCCTTCCTTTTGCTGACCCTCTCCTTTACTAAGCATGACGGTCCTTCTCCAAGGACTGGCCCCATAAGAGGCCCAGAGGATATGAAATGAACTATACATCTCCCAAGACAGACTTGTCCATCTTTCTAGCAGTGCATGGTCTATTTGATATTCTTCACCAACACCATATTCAACAGCATCGTTCTTTTGTTTTCTGCATTCGAATGAAACAAATGGGCAGGAGAGTCCTATTTTAATGTGCTGAGAGCTAACAACTACCAACATGGAATTCTATGGTGGTAGCAGACTTCATGAAGGACACGTGCAAAAGAATCTGGGCACATTCATCCCTGAAACACTGCCTGCAGGACCTTGTAAAAGGTGGGCTTAGGTTGTCTAAGACACAAAAAATAATGGATAGCAAAGAAAATAATCAATGTGTAGTTAAGTATAAGTGAACATAGCTTACATAGATCAGTAATAAGAGTTTTCTACTAAGGCTTTAAAAATAAATTTGAAACACATGACCATTCAGCCACTAGAGGGTAAATGATATGTCAAGTGTTCTACATTCTTGTATTATTTGAAAGGAGGTTAAAAACATGGGTTAACTTAGACTTGATGATAGGAAGCTCTATTGTGATTTCTAATGTGGCCACATTACAGGAAGGAAAAGGTAGGCCAAATGGAGATGGGGTACCTGGGCTAGAGAGGAAGAGCATGCTGACACATTGTTGGGGTCTCAGCCAATGTCACCGAACATTGAATTCTATGTTGGTTGTCATTAGCACATTAAAATATCACTCTACTGTCTATTTGTTTCATTCGAATGCAGAAAACTAAAGATGAACAGATGCTTTTGAATATGGTGTTGGTCAAGAATAGCTATTAAATGGAGAACCCATTTGCCATGAAACTCTTGCCTACAGCACAATAAAATGTGAACTCAAAAGAGAGAAAGCGGCCTTGATGAGCAATGAGGACCAAACAGAGATGCCGCCTGGGATGCTCAATTCACTCAAAAGAAGGCAAGAAAGGAAAGAACCCCAAAATAAAGGTGACAAATAGAAAGCTCACAAGTTTCTGGGCCTGTGCAAAATCAAATCTAACAGTCCTCAGATGCAATGACGCTGGGCTGTCGTTAAAAGAGGCATTTGCCGGGTTGCGTTTGTTTCCTGAGTTTTCCCTGTGTCTATGTAAAACCCAAGATTGCACGCAGGGGTGCTTCTCAAAGAAAATCTAGAATCACTGCATTCATTCCAGACAGAATGGATGTGAAGGAAAAAGCATGACTGAAGATTAGGAGATGAGCATGACTAAAGATGACCAGCTTAATCTGTACCTATCTATGATCCTTGTTCTGTGCTGTCCAGTCTGACTTGTCATAGTGAAGGTGGAGGACAGAGGAGAACTCCAGAGGCTCCCCTGAGCCCGGCTCTTCCCCAAGCAGATGGCCAGGTCTTTTCTCCCACCAAGCCACTAGCCGACTCCCACCACCAACCCATTGTGCCAACACATCTGCTACGCTAACCTCCAAGTAGATGAAGCCGAAACTATCAGGACCACCCCAAAAATGATGAACTCCATCACAGTGGGACACTTTGGCACCTTCTCTTAGAAGTTAATACAATCAAATGGAAATAAAATTAATAGAGACAGAGATTTTTTTTAATGAGATTGATAAGTTGTCTCTAACTCACCACCATGCAGTCAATTCTGACTCCTCCAATAGGACAGGGTAGAACGGCCCTTCTGGGTCTCCAAGACTATAAATCTTCTCCGGAGTAGAAAGCTTCATTTGGCATCATGAGGTGTCAATGGGAGCAGGTGTCAGCATCAAAGAACAAAAAATCATATCATTGTGAATGAGGAAGTGTGGAGAGGGGCCCCAAAGCCCATCTGTAGGCAATTGGACATCCCCTGACAGAAGGGTCACAGTTGGGAGACAAGCGAGTCAGGGTACAGTGTAGCAACACTGAAACAGACAATTTTCCTCTAGTTTTTAAATGCTTCCTCCTCCCCACTCTCATGATTCCAGTTCCATCTTAAAAATTCAGCGAGACCAGAGGATGTACACGGGTACAAATAAGAACTGGAAACACAGGGAGTCCAGGACAGATGAGCCTCTCAGGACCA
>PVJH01007346.1:0-93745 GCA_004026705.1 Nesogale talazaci | reverse complement strand
TGGTAAATTATATTTTTAATGTGCTTTTGTATTCTATAGTCCAGTATTTTGTTAAGGATTTGTGCATGCATGTTCATCAGGGATACTGGCTGTAGTTCTCCATTCTTGTGGTATCATTGCCTGCTTTAGATATCAACATTATGCTGCCTTCATAGGAAGAGTTTGAGCATTTCCATCTTTTTCTAAGTTCTGGAAGAATATGTTTAGGATTGGTGTCATTTATTCAGTGAATGCTTGTAGAATTCTCCTTTGAAGCTATCTGGCCTAGGGGATTTTTTGTTGGCAACCCCTTAATAATCTTGTCCATTTCTTCCATTGCTACAGGTCTGTTGAGGTTCTTGTCATCCAACAGGTATAGTCTAGGGAGGAATTGGGATTTTAAGTATTTGTCCTTGTCTTCCCAGTTGTTGAATTAGAGTACAGATCTTTATAGTACCATGTAATCATTCTTTTGATTTCATTATGCTCCATTGTATTGTCTCCTGTTTCATCCCTCATACTTGCAATTGATATTTGTTCCTGCTTTTCTAAGTTGGACAGCAATTCTGTTAATCTATGAATTCTGTTAATCCTTTCAAAGACCAACTTTCTGCTGCATTAATTTTCCTATAATTTTCTTGTTTTCCATGTTCTGCAACTCAACCCTGATTATTATATTTATTTCCTTTTGCTATCAATAAGGTTGTTCTATTGACTCTACTCTGAATGGAGGAAGTTTTGTGCCAGCATATCAACTACATGTCTCTCTTATTTTTTTTCAGGTATGCATTTCTTGCTATCAGCCTTCCTCTGATAAAAGCCTTTGCTGTATCTCAAAGGTTTTGGTATGTTGTATTTTCATTCTCATTTGTTTCTAGAAATTTACTGATTTCATCTCTGGTCTGGGACAATAGTCAATCCATTTGTAAAAGAGAATTATTCATCCTCTAATTCTTTACCCTTGTTTTCTTCATTTCCCTGTTGATTTCCAGTCTTGTGGCACAGTGATTGACGAAAAGTGTCTGTATAATCTCTATGTCTGTGAATTTACTCAGGTTCAACTTCTGTCCCACCTTGTGCTCTATCTTTGTGTATCTGCCATGTGGACTTGAAAAGAATGAGAATGTCTTTCATTTGGGTGGAAAGTTCTGAAAATATTTATCAGGTCAAATTGTACAATTGTGCCCTTTAGTTCTTTAGTTTCCTTGCTATTTTCTTTGCAGTGATCTGTCTTTTTCAGTGTGGTGCATTAAAGTCATTTACAATAATTTTTGAGCCTATGGTTTCTTGTTTCATCTTTTGGAATGTTTGATTTATGAATTTTGTGGGTCTCTCACTGGGCACGTATATATTTATTATGTTCACTGGTTCTTGATCTACTGTTCCCTTAAGTATTATATAGTGCCCCTCAATGTCTCTTGTTATGGTCTGTACCTTGAGATCAAATTTTCAGATATTAGGATCACTACCCCTGTTTTTTTTAACATTGCTGTTTTCTTGGTATATTTTTCTCCAGCCTTTAATTCTCAGCCTGTTTATTTCTGCAAATTTCAGATATGTCTCCTGTAGCCAGCAGATCAATGGGTTATGCTTTCCAAGTCAGTCTGCTAGCCTTTCAATGCCTGAGCTTAGCTCATTCATATTAAGTGTTATTACCCATAAGAGACTCAGTGATGTCACTTGTACGTTTTGTGTTGGGTGCTTTCCTACCTACCTACCTAACTTAGTGTTTGTGTTGTGTGTGTGTGTGGTTCATTCTTGCCATCTTTTCATTGTTGAGACAATGCTATCTAGAGGGTTGTTTTCGCTATGACATCCTTAAGGTGGAGTTGTTCCATGTGATGGTCTTTTATTTGCACTTGGCAAGGGTTGATCTTCTGCCCATACTTGATGGGCAAGGATATTTTGTAGGGTTGAGTTTCTTTTAGTGTATCCTTTGAGTTTTTCCCTTTTGGGGAAGACTCTTACTTCTCCATCTGTCTTACTAGATAATTTGACTGGGTATAGCTATTCCTGGATTTGTGTTATTTTCCTTCAATATTTGTAATATAGTACTCCATTCCCTCTTCTTCATCGTTTCTGCTGGTAAGTCTGAACCTACTCTTATTTTGATGCATTTATATGTGACTATTTGCTTTTCTCTAGCTGCTCTTATGATCTTTCCCTCATAGTTGGATAATTTATTCTGTGACTTGGTAATGTCTTCTTTGGATTCAGTGTGGCTAGTGTTCTTTCAGCCACCTAAATGGTTGCCCTATTTTTATTTATTAAGCTGGGGAACATTTCTTCAAAGAATTGCCTCAGTATTTTTGCTATTGACTTCTTGTTATGTCTTTCTGGTAGCCCAATTATTCTAGTAACATTCCTCTTCATAGTATCAGACATGGCTCTCAGGTTTTCTTCAGTTTCTCTGATTGCCTTATTTGACTGCTTTCAACATTTGTTGAGGTCTTCTTGGTTATCCTTTAGATCACAGGTGCAATTCTCTGCCTCCTCAAGTCTTTTAGCAAAGTTTGTCAATTGTTATTCATCTATTAAATCTTGTTTTCCCATTGTTACATTGCCTTCATCTCCTCTATCATTTCATCCTTTTATGTATTGCTTCTCTTATATCCTGAGTGATCCAAATAGCATTGTAAACATTTATTTCTGTGAAAGGTCAATATATGCTACTTCTGTGCATATAGTTAAGTTCATGATTTCTTCCAGCATTGTATTCTGTTTCTTCTGCTTTTTTATTGAGGCTGTTGGGACTGGTTGCTGTTTATGTGTGGTTTTAGAGAAATTCAAAGCCATCATTCGCATCTTTCGCTGGGCTCTCTCTGGGGGGATTCGTATGAGTGCATCCATGAACTATCTCCAGGTACCTGTACTGGGGAGTGGGCTACCACTGTATCTCCTGTGGATTCACTCTTACCCTAGCTGACCAGTATTCTATTATTTGAAATGTGAGTTGGATAGTCCTCTCATGGGATGCTGATTGGGTGGTTGTGGACAAACAAGGGTGGTCACTGGCTGGTCTCTAAGTAAGTCTTCATGTTTTGTCTCATGGTGATTGAAACACCTCTGGTGACATGTGGTGTTTCACTCTGCAACGGGAGTGCTGCAGAGGGCATGTGAGTGTGCTCTCCTTGGTGTAGAGCATCGTAGATGGCAGACAAAATTACCTCAGTCATAGAGATCACCATGGAGGTTAAGCAGTTGTTCTCCCAGCAGGGTGGAGCACCACTGGTGTTGGTCAGGAGTTTTCTCAGTCACTTGGAAGGCCTTGGGGTGTAGGCTAGAGTTTCTCAAGCCATTTGTAGGATAGAACCCCCAGCCATTTGCAATATGGAGGAGGACTGGTGTGACTTCCCCAGTTGCATGTAAAGCCATCAAATGTAGGCAGGAGCAACACCAACAGCGTCTCCAGAGTTGTGCTAGGTGGAGGAAATGACTCGAGGCCAATAGTGAAAGGAAAGAGAGGGAGAAGAGAACATAAAGAGAGAAAGGAGAAAATTAAGACAGGAGCAAAAATACCAGACAAACTGCTCCCCAACCCACAAAAAAGAATGCAACTCCAAAACGAGTAAAAACAGTCAAAAAAGAAAAATGACAAAAAAAGAAAGCTGAATCTGCTGAGACTGTGGCAACAAAGAGAGAAGAGATAGAAAAGGAGGAGGAAAGAAAAAAAAAGGAAAAGTGGGACAAAAGAAAAGAAAAAAAATGGAGAGAGAGAAAAAAAGTTTGTTGAGTCCCATGGCATGCCTTGTGTAGCACTGCTTCATGCCGTGTGCAACACTGTCACCAGGGGCTGGCTGTAGCTCTCCCCACTGAGTGGGGAGCTGCCCTAAACAAAGGGTAGGAGACTGGAAACCATCAGCGTCATGTGGAAGGACATAAAGGGAGAGGAGAGAAACAGAAAAGTAGAAAGAGAAGAGAGAAGAAAAGAGAAAGAAAGAAAAAGAGAAAGATGGTGAAAAAACACAACTGTGCAAACTAAGATTGATTGTGAGGATTAAGAGAGAAGAAAGAAAGAAGGAAGAAATAAAGAGTAAAGATATTGCTGACACCTGATTCCTGGAATGTGGGCCTGGAGGAATTTAAACCCTGCCCCCAAATGGCAGGTTGGTGTGCCCTTTTATTGCAGGGTTCCAGTGGTGCTGGGCAGAATTGCCCCAGTTGGAAAGGTCACCTTTGAGCCCCAACAGGGTTTTCCTCAGCAGTGTGGAGTGGTAGAGCGTTGTCACACCAGATTATGTGGTGTGCAGCACTCCTACAGAGGACAAGCTGGAATTCTCCCTGTCGTTTAGCTTTAGTTGCCCTAGGTGGAAAGTAGTGGCCTGGAGACCAGTAGTGGCGTACGATAGGAAAAAGAGGGGAGAGATAAGGAAAAAAAAAGGAAAAGAGAAAACAAAACAAAGCAAATTGGGTCCGTTGGGACTGACTACAGCAGGAAAGACAGAAGGGTGAGAGAATGAAGATAGAAGAGAAAGATTGGTAAGGAGATAACTGAGGCTTGATTGCCAGACTTTGGGGCAGGAAGAGTGCCAGTTCTACCTCAAAATAGCAGGGTGGTCTTCCCACTTGGTGTAGAATCCCACAGATGGGGCGGGGGGATTACTGTCAAGGCAAGATCACAACAGAGGCCAGGCGGCAGTTCCTAGAGTGGTATTGCGCACTGGATTTCACTTAGATTACCTTGTGCTGTGCTTCGCACTACAGCAGGGGATAAGGGTGTTCTCTCAGCTCCATGTAGTGCCCCGGGACAGGCAGGACCTCCCCAACTGTGTGTAGTATCATGGAGAGGGGAACTGAGATTATTGTCCTGGCTAGACTGTGATGCCCTAATAGCTCAAAAGTTTTTATTTAGTATTATTCCCTCCCCCGCCCCCTTGGCCAACTAGAATAGAATTAAATTAAATTGACTCTCTGGCTCTGGGCTCAGGATCTGTGCTCAGTAAGAAACTAAAACTTGCACCAGAAGGTCTTTGTTATGTCGAAAGTCTCCAGGCCCTGTAGCTAACTTCTGACATTCCTTAGCATGAGCTCCCTTATGAAGCTAATGTGTGTTAAAGGAGTCTTTCTACCTGTTGCCTTGAGGTTGAACCATGAGCCTGGGTTTTGCAATTTTTACCAAGAAAATATTCATTTTTCTTTTGTAAATATATCTGCCTTTTGAGGTACCCTGATTTGAGGCCTGTTACTCTGACCCCCCAAGGGGGAGATCCAGCTTAGCAGGGAGGTTGTTTTCATCTTGGTCAACTGGAATGAAATTCTCACCTCAGACTATGACTGCCCCCTTATTTCCTTCCATGCCACCCCTGCTTCAGGTAAATTCCTGTTTTTCCTTCTAGTCCAAATCTATGACTACTCATGGACCCTACTCCTCAGGCTATGTGCACAAGGCAGCTAATAGTGCAGGGAGCTTTGGAGTGGAATTCTGTGACTAGGTTTCATAGTTTCTCCTTGTGTCTGGGATTATGTCCCCTTTAGGGTGTCAGCCTGGAGAAATAGCTACTTGCTGTGAAACTAGAGTGTAGGTCACTCTTCAGCTGGAGCCCAAGAGCCCACCACGCCAAACCAAGGGTGATTTAGAGTGTTCTTGGTTCACTTTGTGAGTGGATGTCACAAAAGAGCAGGGTTCAGGACAGACCTTGGTACCCCAGTTCTAATTTCAGGACACCACCTCCCAGTCTCCTTTGCCTTACCCCCCAATTATCTGGTCTGTCAGCAGGATCTCTGAGTGGGTGAATCTTAACTAGATGACATCTTCTTCCATCTCTAAACTGGATCATCTTTGGGGGTGTCTGCAAATGCAGATATTGCAGACAAGTAAGAAATATAGATTCAAGCCTCAAGGCACATATTCATATATAAGGATTAGATTTATAGGAATGGTATTGAATAACATCAGGCATCAGCACACATCGCTCCTTCTCTACTATGTGTACAGACTTAAATATATTTTTGACATGCTTCTACAAAGGAACCCTGGTGTGTAGTGACCATGAGTTGGGCTATGATCTGCATGGTTGGTAGTTTGAAACCTCCAGCAGTTCCATGGGAGAAAGACTGGATTTTTGACTCCCGTAAAGATTTGCACTCTTAAAAACCCACAGGGGTCACTTGGATTCAGCATTAACTTGATGGCAGTAAGTGAAGCGGTGCTATGATACATAGAACGAAAATGATGTATAGTATATAATGTGTAATATGGTGCCTGGATTCTAAGCTTGCATATAATTTTCTTTGTGAAAAACGCAGTATATGTTTTTACATTGATATTATAACAAATGTGAAGAAATTGCTGGCAGTGATGATTTTCTTCCAAACACTTAACTAAAAAGAGTCCCACAAAACTGAAATAATTATTATGGTGAAATATTTCTTTGTCTGAGATGTGACTGTGCTTTGAGGACTTTATTATCAAGAAAATGTAATAATAGCTTTTAATAGCCAAAAGTATGAACATTGTATTAACTGCCTATAGGAATTACTGAAAAATTCTCATTTTTCTAATTAATCTCACTCTATACAAACTGGAGCTGCTCTTGGATGCTTTGAGTCCAGTTTTCACACTAGTGTTTCATGCTAGGGCAATACATGAAATCCCAATTTCCCCCCCTTTTTTCTATTTAACATTTGAATTCCTTCATAGTGATTTTCAGAAAAAAATTAGCTAATGTATAACTATGGCTTTTTGTATAGAACCTATAAAACCTTATTCATGTTATGGTGCTGTCACTTAGCTGTTGTTTCACAGACTGCTTCATGTGTGTCATGGGGGAAGACAGATAGAGTCTAATAATTTAGAAAAATCAACCACTGCATCTTTTAATCAGAGGATATTCCTCATGGTTTTGTTCGGAATACATTGAATTTATTCTCTGAAAATACTAAAGACCATGTCTTCATTAACCCCTAATAAATGTTTTAAATTACTATAGTCTCCAAGTTATGATGTGTTTAGTTTCAGACAAACCACACTTACCATGTTATATTTTGGAGTTTGTTTTGTTCAAGTTCTTGCTAGTAATAGATATGTAAATGTCAGGTAAGTCAAAAAGTACTACTACAACCATGGCATTACCGCTTTTTGCCGCTGAGTCAATTCCAACACATGAAAACCTTCTCTAAAGCAGAAAACAGCACCTGACCCTGTGCCCTCCTCACGAATGTTCACATGTATGAACCCACTGATTGCAGCCACTGTGTCAATCTACCTTGTTGAGGATCTTTATCTTTTCTGCTGCTTCTCTAATTTACCATCCGTGATCCAGGGTGTCCTTCTCCAGGAACTGTTCTCTTCTGAAAGTACTGCTGTCTTCTAAAATATGTGATAGGAGCCCTCTCCATTCTTGCTTCTACGGAGAATTCTGCTTGTCCTTCTTTTAAGACAGAATAAAAACTTTCATTATCCAAAATTGATGCTGTGTTTCTCATCTTCCACCTAGGTCTCTACACCAGTGCAGGCAGTATCTCCATCTCTTTTTTTTCCACATTATTATTATTGGAATCTGAATTTATTTTATTGCGTGCTCATACAACTCGTATCACAATCCATAGATCAGTTGAATCAGGCATGTTTGTACATATGTTGCCCTCATTCTCTTTTAGACATTAAGTCAAGGTAGACTAGAGAAACAAAGTTCATAAACATACATATGTATATAAGGGAGGTTTATATACAAGAGAAACTGAACATTGAGAAAAACATCCCAACCCTGTTCGGCCCAAGGTCATAAGTCAGATATTAGCATATATGTCCAAGATCAATCTGTAAGTCCTCTTCAGACTCATGGAACACATGCAATGATGCCAAGTGAAGAATGACCACAAGTCAGTGGGTAGAAAGTCTTTGTGCCCAGGGGTGCTGTAAGCATCTCAGAGTTGGCAGGAGTTTCCATGTGACTTCTCTAGGTCAAGGTTTCTGGCCGCATCAGCGTAGGTTCATTGAATTCTCCTCAGGGATGTCTCGCATGAAATTAGCCTTGTCAGTAGCTTGTCTCCAAAGGAGTGAACCAAGAGAGATAGTGTCTGCCATCTCCAAGAAGGAATTTCCCAGAATTCTCAGAAGACCATGCCCATACAGAGATCTCATTGACTATCTCCAGATTGACAGGTTAGACTCCACCCCTCCACTCTTAATCTTCAAATTGATGCCAGATTAGGTGACTGCCACAGACATCTCAGTACCAGCTCTTTTTTTCTCTCTCCCTACCCCACCCACTCTCATAACCTCCTGAAAAATTGTACATTGTTATTATTTTCATCTCTCACACCAACCGCTGTCATCCATACCCATGGTTTTTGTTGTCCTTCCCCCTCTTGAGGGATATATGGTTATGTGTCAATTATTGCTATCTGATTCTGCTTTTCCCCTTCCTTTCCCCCTATTCCCCCTATCCTTACAGCATCACGAGTCCCACTCCTGGATTCTGTGTGTCATGCTCTTCTATCCCTTTATATACCTATGTACATGCCCCCATGTAGTCTGAACTGGGAAGCAGCACTGGATTCAGGGTAGTGAGGAGTGAAGAAGCCTCAAGGAACCAGAAGAATATAGTGTGCTTCATCGATACTTTACTGCACCCTCATGGCTCATCCCCTCCCTGTGGTCCCTCTCTGGGGAGATTGTTCCACTGTCTGTGGATGGGATTTGTATCGCCGCTCCAGCCCCCCTCATTCTCCACTATATGGTTTTGTTTGTTACATGTCTACTGATGCCTATTGTGTGGTCCCTATGACTCCTCTAGATTGCACTGGCAGTGTGTTTCTTCCATGTAGGCTTGTGGCTTCACTGCTGAATGGTAGCTTGTGTAAGTAACTTCAAGCCTTTAAGACAGCAGATATTTTTTAATAGCAGGGCACCATCCACCTTCTTCACCACATTTGTTTATGTATCCAGGCACGCATTTTGTCTTCAGCAATTGTGTTGAGAGGGTGAACATCTCACACTACCGACTGGGTGGAACAAAGTGTTCTTGCATTGGGGCAGGGTGTGAGCAGAGGGGCAAAGACCATCCCCTACCTCACTGGATTGCCTTATAAATACATGTACATTGGCCACCACCCCTATTTTTGAGGATTAATGTATTCGCATATGTACACCACTATGTTTATACCTCTATCTATTGTTTTGTTCCCTTGGTCTTTTGTCTGTTTTCCTTCTATCTTCCTCCTCCACACTGTCATTTTCTCCTTATTTTTGCCTCTTGGTACTTCCTCTTAACTAGTTTTCTGTTGCTCCCACAGACCCCACCCTGGCCCTGAGAAATTCTGCCCAATTCCATTTATAACATTGACTTGATAACAGTAAGTTCACTTGTTTGGTTGCTTTTCTATTTACACTATATTACAATTGCAGTATTGGCCTTCCCCCATGGACAAAAATTTTGTACCAAATCAAGGTGGTTTGAATTTTAGGAACAAAGAGATATCTGGAAGGCAAGACCAGGGGTGGAGAGTGGATGGGATAAAATTTCTCACTAAAATTTTAATGGAGGGGGGGCACCACAAGGGAAGAAGAGAGGAGGAGAAAGGAAGGGGCTATCAATAAAGTCAGGAAATATCAAGTGAAATAAAATTAATCATGAGGAGTGTGTAGGACACCTGGTGGGGCTTGATCAAAGACAGTATAGCCAAAAGAAATTACTGAAGGCTGAACATGATAGTGGGATAAGAGGGAAGTAAAAGGAAATCGAGGAAAGAACTAGGAGGCAAAAAAAAATTATAAATGTCTAACTATAGGTATGTACATATATAAATATAAATATATTTATCAATAATGATAGGGAAGTAGAACTATGTACATAGATTTATATGTTAAGTATTAAGATAGCAACCAGTCATTGGGTTTCTACTCAAGTACTCCCTCAATGCAAGAACACTTTGTTATAATAACCCAACTTCTATGATTCTCACTTTCCCAACATGATCGATCACTGAAGACAAAATTGGTGCATAAGCAAAGGAGGTGAAGAAAGCTGATGGTGCCTGGCTATCAAAAATATAGCATCTGGTATCTTAGAAGTTTAACGATAAACAAGTAGTCATATAGTAGGGAAGCACCAAAGCCCACATGGAAGAATCACACCAGTCTGTGTAATTATGAGGTGTCTATGGGATCAGGTATCAGACATTAAAGACCAAGAACAAAAATTAATAAATATGGATGTGAATGAGGGGGAGGGCAGAGTGTAGACCCAAAGCCAATCTGGACACAATTTGACCTCCCATTCCTGAAGGGTTGAAAGTAAGAGATGAGCCAGGTAGGGTCCAGCATAGCACTGAGGAAACATACAACTTTCCTCTAGTTCTTTAATGCTTCCTCTCGCCCCTACCATGATCCCCAATTTTACCTTACAAATCTCGCTAAACTAGAGCATGAACACTGATACAGGTAAGAACTGTAAACCCAGGGAATGCAGGACAGATAAATCCCCAAGACCAATAATGAGAGTAACAATGCCAGGAGGGGCAGTGGGAGGGTTTGGGGGTGGAGGTGATAGGATGATCCCATCACAATGATATACAGTATAATTCCCTCCCAAGGGGATAGACAACAGAAAAGTGGGTGAAGGGAGACAGCAGTTGGTGTAAGACATGAAAAAAATTTATAAGGTAATAATGGTTCATGAGGAAGGGAGGTAGCAAAGAAAATGAGTTGATAACAAGGGCTCAAGTAGAAAAAATTGTGACAATGATGATAGCAATATATGTACAAATGTGCCTGACACAGTGGATGTATATATGAATTGTGATAAGAGCTGTAAGAGACCTCAACAAAATTATTTAAAAAATTGATAGTGCCTATCAAATGATATGGCATCTGGGGTCTTAATAGCTTGAAGATAAACAAGCAGCCATCCAGTTCAGAAGCAACAAAACCCACATGGAAGATCTACACCAGCCTGTGTAACTACAAGGCATCAAAGGGATAAGGTATAAGGCAGGAAAGAACACAAATCATATCATTGTGAATGAGAGGGGGTGCAGATTTGGGACCCAAAGCCCACCTGTAGGCAACTGGACATTCCCTTACAGAAGGGTCATGGGGAAGAGACAAATCAGTCAGGATACAGTGTAGCAATGATGAAACATACAACCTTCCTGTAGTTCTTAAATGCTTCCTCCCCCGCCATCACTATCATGATCCCAATTCTACCTTACAAATCGGGCTAGGCCAGAAGATGTACCTGGTACAGATAAGAATTGGAAACACAGGGAATCCAGGACAGATGATCCCTTCAGCATCAGTGGTGAGAGTGGCAATACTGGAGGGTGGAGGCGAGGTGGGGTAGAAAGGGGAAACTGATTATAAGGCTGTACATATAACCTTCTATCTGGCATCAGACAGCAGGACAGAGGGTGAAAGGAGACATCATACATTGTAATATATGACAAAATAATAATAATTTATAAATTATCAAGCTTTTATGTCAGAGGGGGTGAGTGAGCAGGCTGGGGAAAAATAAGGAGCAGATACCAAGGGCTTAAGTAGAACGCAAATGTTTTGAGAATGATGAGAGGACCAAATGTGCTTGACATACAATGGATGGATGGATGGATTATAATAAGTTGTATGATTCCCCCCATAGCATGATTTTTTAAAAGATTTTATAAAATAAAAGCAAAAGAATCAAACTAATGTCATAAGAAATGCCAAGAGAAGAATAAAGCAGGTGTTTGCTTTATGTCAAAAAAAAAAAAAAAGGAAAGTCCTTGCTATTCCCAAACATGCGCTGACACATTGCTGTAATAGATCAGGGGACAGGAATTCTTTGATGCAACTTTCTTCTCTGTTTTTGTTCCCAGCAAAGTAGTTTTCCATTTTCTTAAAATGTTTTCATATAAGACCCTGAGATCCTTTTGTGGCCTTTGACAAAATCAGTCAAAATTATGGTTTTTGAACCAAAACAGAATCCCTATAAGCTTGTGAGTGTGAGCATCTCTCTCTCTCTCTCTCTCTGTCTCATATATATATATATATATATATATATATATATACACACATATATATACTTGTTAGTTTATATAGAATGTTTTCATTGCACCCAGATAAAGAGGATATTTATAGATGCTGATAATAAAAAGCAATAATAGCATTTTTGTTAAAAATTAGGTATTCGCTGTATGCCCAACTGACCTATAATGGTGCCATGAGAACAGAACAGAATCTTGGCATAGTAGTGATTATAATGCTATTATGATTATTTGGATTATTATAATCATATTTTATAAGATACCATGATGCAAAATATGATTGTAACAATAATTTACTATAATGCTAATTTGTTTTAATGTGGGCACATTTCCACTTTCTATTATACTTCCTTTCTGAAGTATTGTCTATAAGATACCACTGCTGAATTAGGTTTGAACTAAGTACTGAAAGATATCCAAAACCTCCATCCTCTAAAATATGTTTTTAAAAGATGTTTCTAATCAGTCATTCTTGGGGAATTCTGGTGTTGTAGTGGTTATATGTTGGGCTTCTAACCACAAGATCATCAGTTTGAAACTACCAGCGGATCAGCAGAGAAAGATACAACTTCCTACTTCCTCGTAGAGTTACAGTCTCAGACACCCAAAAGGGTGATTTCATGTCATCTAAGGCTACCATGAGCCAGATTCTATTCAATGGTAGTAAGACTGTAGATTAGCCCTTCTTAGTTTGCTCTCTTGTCTGAAAATGACATAAGGAAAGAAACCTCGTAAATGGCATTTGTGTAAAATAATGTATGACTGATTTGAAATTGTGCTTAGCTACAACAGAATGCCCTATAATCAATTACACTTGGGGATTTAACCTGTAGATAGAAGACATGAAAAGCGGAGTTGATGACTCACCAAATGATAACCCTGTGGGCGAGAAACATAATCCTGAAGAAAATTTCCAGTTGTCACTGCCACCTTTGCATTTGAGGCCAGAGCTTCCCATTGCTCAGCCAACTGCACTAGCCCATCATTTACACTTCTGCGATTAAAGACCAATGCAAGATATTTTATTCCTCTGTCTCCCAAATACTACTGATCTCCCTATTTCCATGGTAACTGACTCCTACTGGCGTGATCAAGAAAAACCCGATTTGGGATTTTAATTAACTGCTTAGAAATGGAAATGCAACAGTGTCTGGCAGTTCAGCTAAGCACATTTTGCAAAGTGAATAAAAATAGAGTTCCTGAAATACTGAAATTGTTTCAGTGGCTGTAGCACATCTTTTTCTAGACACCTTAATTTATTCCATTCTTCAAAATAAATCTGCCAAATGTACTAAGCCATTTTGTCAACACAAATCATTTTGGCAAATACTTTAATCCCTCTTCTAAACACAATTCATTGTAATTTTAAAAAAAAAAAAATCTAACCCATTGGTGTGAACCCCTCTGAAAATCCTCCTGAGATACCAGGAGGTTTTGTTTAAAGGAGCTGTCACCCATCTTTTGTAAAAGAGAACTTATGTTCTTGATGTGTGCTGCGGAGTAAATCCTTGGAACTTCAGCAGAAGACCATCTCCTACCACTCGCAGAAAGGAAAACCTTAATCATCTTATGGTGCAGTGTTCAAAGGTAAGAGCAAGAACTCTGATACCAGAATAAATAGATTACATCTTCCCTTCTCTTTTTACTGGTGGATTTATAAGTTTCCTAGCTGCTCTCAGTCTCTGGAAATCATCTGTATGAAGGGCAATCCTAGAGCTACTAAAAACTAAAAAGTCATTGTCATCTTATGAAAAGCACATTTGTGCCTTTGATTCATCATCATTCTCAAAACAATCTCCTTCCACTTAAGCCCCTAGTATTGGCTCCTCCTTTTTTCCAGCCCCACCTCACTCCCCCCTTCCTCTCAAATCCTTGATAATTTCTACACTATTATAATTTTGTCTTGTTGAACACTGTCTGATGTGTCCATTTGCCCACTTCCCTGTTGTCCATACCCCAGGGAGGAGGTTGCACAGTAGGTCCTTATAATGGGTTCCCCCTTTCTGCTCCATCCTTCCTCCATCCTCCCAATGTCACCATTCTCCCCACTAGTCCCGAAGGGATCATCTGTCTTGAATTCCCCCTACTTCAGTTCCTATATCTACCAGTGTACATCCTCTGATTTATCCATATTTGTAAGGTAGAATTCAGAACATGATAGTGAGAGGGTGGAAGCATTTTAGAACTAGAAGAAAGATGCATATTTTATTGTGGCTACACTGTGCCCTGACTGGCTCATTTCCTCCTGACAACCCTTCTGTAAGGAAATGTCACTTCCTCTGGGTGTCCCCAATCTGCACTCACTGTCATTTATAATGATATAATTTTTAGTTCTTTGATGCCTGATACCTGATTCCTCATGGTCCCACAGCGTAGTGTGCTTCTCCTATGAGGGTTTTGTTGCTTCTGAGCTAGATGGACACTTGCTTACCTTCAAGATTTTAAGACCTCAGATGCTACATCTTTTGATGACTGGGAACCATCAGCTTTCTTCACCACATTTGCTTGTGCACATATTTGTCTTCATTGTGTGAGCACAATGGAAGGTGAGCACCAAGGAATGCCAATTTAATAGAACAAAGTGTTCTGGCATTGAGGATGCACTTGAGTAGAGGTCCAGTGTCCATCTGCTGCATTAAGGCTAACCAGCACCCCAAATCTTAATCACAGTGCTACCAAGGTTCCTTAGGATGGCATTCATTAATTAATAGAAAGTTCTTTAAAATGCCTAGAAAATAGTAAAGTTTTAATAAATTACTGACTCTTGTTATGTATATCTTTTAGTTTATCTATATGTAAACTATATGTCGGGGAAAAGGATGTCTGTGGGTTATAGTGTTGCCAAAGAACTTTGAATATATCATGAACTTCCAGATGAAAGAGAAAATATGCAGTAGTAGAAGTACAGCCAGAATGCTTCACCTCTTGTCCATGTTATCAAGACAGACAAGCACCTGGAAGAAGACATCAAGCTTGTTAATGTAGAGAGTTGAAGAAAACAAAGAGGAAGACACATACACATAAAATTTGGGGGTAGATAAGTTTAGAAGAGTTGAAATTTCATATTGACAGAGGGTTGCCAGAAATTCAAGCTGGATTCAGAAGAGGACATGGCTTGGTAAAGGGTCATTCAAAAGAGGAATAGTGTCAATGAGGTAAATGGGTACAACATCTACAACATTGGGCTCAAATATAACAATCATGAAGGTGGCATAGGATTTGGCGGTGCTTTCTTCTGTTGTACACAGAATTCCTATGAGTTGGAACCAACTCCATGTTACCTAACAATAGTAAGACTGTGAATAATTCTAGGAAAATGCTTTGCTAAGAAAAGGGCCAAGAAAGTTGCACCAAGAAAAACTTTGTCCATCCCCCAAAAAGCACTTGCTCATTCTTCAAGAGCAGCTGCAGTTGCCCTATGAGAATTTACTTGAGAAACATTTTTCTATACACCCTGAAGCCCTGATTAACCTTTTCAGACTTTTTTTGTTCTCTAGACTCAAGGAACAATTAAAGTGAACACACAATTCATCCCTTGAATACTAGGAATAGCAATTTTACATGGTCTGTATCCAATGGTACAAAACTCTTCAAAGATGAGCAAGAAATATGGAATCCCTGTCATACAAAAAGTAGCCTAGATGGAGTCTGTGTCAAAAAACCTTTTTGGTATATTTTTAAAATTAAGCCTCCTAAGATTTTGCAGTAATGCTCTTGTCTTTCGTTTTTGAAAGATGAAGACAACCCAGGGTTTGGTATATAATTGGCAACTCCCCCTCAAAAAAGGTTTTTTTTAAATGTGTAGCTGAATCTTCAAGAGAGAAAAAAGATAATTTTGATTATCCTCCTCTCCCCTCATTTGAGCATTTATCAGAATGTAACTATTTTGGAATAATGAATAATGAGTGAATAGAGATATTCTAAGTATTGGGGGCCATAACTACTCCCCAACAAAGTAATTATAGGCCATCTATGTTAGTCTAGGTTGACTAGAGGAACAAATCCAGAGACACACATCTATATGTAAGAAAGAACTTTATATCATAGAACAATTATATATTGAGAAAACATCCCAGCCCTGTCCAGAGCAAGTCCATAAGTCTGATACTAGCCCAAATGTCTGATACTAGTCCCTAAATTCCTCTTTAGACTCATGCAGTACATGCCATGATGCTGAATACAGAATGATCACAGGATGGTGGGCAAAAAGTCTTGTGGATCCAGTGGCAGAGTCTGCTCCAGCTCTATGAGTGTCTCTACAGCAGAAAAGGAAATGCTGGAGACTGGAGACTGGGCATGACCTCCAGTGAGCTATTTATCTCTATCGCACCATTAAATGAGGTTGTCAAGCTGCAACCTGGTTGACAGGCTAGACTCCACCACTTTACTCACACTGACAGATGCCACACCATCTAATCTCAGTTTTCTGAAAACTCCCTTCTGAATAAAATGATAAATGTAGTATATATTCTCCTTTCTGTGTCCCTTTTCAAAGAAGGGGTAAGTGACATGTAGTGAACTGAACATATTTTTAAGTGTAAAATTTGATATACTTTTACATATCTCTACACTCATAAAACCGTCAACAAAAGAGTAAATGTTTCTCGGGTCACAATGTAAACTTAGGCTTATTTGTAATATTTTCTCTCACCATGCTTCCCTCTCAAACCTAGAGGTAACCACTAATCTAATTTCTGCCACGATCAATGAGGATACATTTTCTTTCATTCAGTATAACTGTTCTGCCATGCCGTGGTATATATCAGGAATGTATTTCTTTTATTGTCAAAATCTATCAATTTTATGGATATACCACTATTTGTTCATGCATTCACCTCTTGATGTGCTTTTGGATTTTTCCAGTTTGGGTTGTAACAAATGTAGAATATTGAAATGTCTCTATTATCTAATAGATCTAAATTTAACTTTTTAAAGAAACTACCATGTGGTGCCCCAAAATAGTTATATCATTTTAAACAACATTTCAAAATTCTCTCACACTTTTGAGATATTTATTCCTTCAAAATTTACTCTGTCCAATCCTTAATCCCACTTAATCTATCTATCAAAGAAATATAAGAATGCATTTCAATTAGCCATATAATTATGTTAGCTAAATCCCCAAACAAAAGTTGAAGAAGCACGTTCAAGTCAATGAGGAAAAGGTGTTTTAATCTCTCTAGATTGTCCAATCACTGAAGGCATCTAGTTCATCCTGCATGTTTAGGCACCTTCTGATTTCAAATTACATGGAAGTATTCTGTGGGTGGACTTTGGCTGCCATCAAACAAATATACCACATCCCAGTTGAATTATTTAATGCTCAGATTAATTTAACTATAGTATCATGAGGTAAACATTTTAAAGAAAAAATATTATTGGTTATAGTTAAGACTTTATAGTTTAAGTGTTGTTTAATCTTTATGACCAGGAGCTAGAGAACATACATTAATAAGAAGTTGAAAAAGCAAATCCTTAAATCACATTTTGACACTAAATGTGGGTGATAATTGGTCTTTGGAACTTGGGGAAAATTCACATTTAAGCCCTCCAAATCATAGGAAATGCAAATTAAAATGCTTTAATGTAAATTGGCCCACAACACTGCAGTGATGATTCATTTAACTTGCAAAATAGACTTGCTGACTTGGCAGGAGACCAGTTCAGGGTGTTCATTTTTCCTTTTTTTTTTTTTTGATTTTGCAAGGCCCTTGCCAGATGGTGAGCATTGATAATCATGAAAGTCAAAGGACGTTGTTCAAAGCACGGGAGCAACCCTTCAGAGAATGATCCCCAAGCAAAGTGAAGAAAAGTTCCAAAAGATACGCCAAGATTTGGGTATGTGTTTTTACTACCTGCAAAAAAAAAAAAAAAAGTCAGTAAGAGTAAAGCATAAGGAAATATGGCCTTTTGACTCTGGAGGTGAAAGAAGGCTATTCCTGGAAAGAAAAGGCCTTGCAGTTTGCAGTTGCTCTTTGGTGTTAACCACTGTTTAATGAAGAACAACCCAAACTTGTTGACTGTTGACCCAGGATGCAGACCATCCTCATATTCGGCTCTGTGCTACACCCTTTGGCAAGGGTAAATATATTTCATTACAGTATGAGATAATACAATTAAATAAGAAAATAATGTTTTAAAGGTAAATGAAACCGCACAGAGTTCTCCATATTTTCCTGGTTCTGGAAGATAGCATCAGTTGCTCTAGTGTTTTTAATGGCAGTTCTTTCATATTCTCTACAATTAAAGTGGATAAATGCATTTTCCAAGTGTACCCAAATCTAAATCAAACCCTAATTAAAATGGTACCTATAACAAAAATTTCAAGTAAGATGGTCAATCACTGATAAGTGGCAAATGCCAAAGAAATAAACTAAGCAACAAGATGGTGATTACAAAATAAAGAAGAGAAATGAGTCCTATGACATGTCTGGAAAAACAACAAAAACCTTTGGAAGATTTGAAACTATTTTAAGGTACAATTTTTTGCTAAGAACGATATAAGCAATGGCTTCTCTGGTAATATGCTCTGCATATGCTTGCTTATATATGAGCTCATGGACACATCTATCTCTACTAAACCACAGTGACTACAAAGCACTGTCCTCCAGTCAATTCCTACTCATCACAATTCCTTAGAGCAGCACAGAGCTTCTCCTTAAGATTCCCCAGAAGAATGCCAATCTTTAGAGGGGCAGCCAGTCTCCTTACTCTCCTGCAGAGCAGCGGAGGCATTGAAGCAACCAACCAGCAGGTGAGTCCACAGTGCCACCAGGACTCCTCCATTTGTATTCATCACCGTGCTGGGATTCAGTTGGCTCACACGTGTTCAGGAGGACGGCTACCTGATTTTTTGTTTATCAGTGTTCAGGTTGCTAAAATGACACTTGTAATCCGGTTCCTCGCTAAAGGGGGCAGCTGGATAGTCACTAAATGTGGAAATCACAAATTTACATTCCTTCCTCTTTGTTAATGCTCACCTGTGCAGCAGTGTATTCTAAACCTCCAGGGTAAAGTTCATTCTGTCCATAGGTCTGAAGCATTTGGCGAAACTATGCTGAATCTATGTATTCCTTTCACAAAACTCATTTTACTTTTGATGAACCACACTACCTTTGCCAGTCCCCTGTGTTTGCTGCTTTAGTAAACAAGCATCGAACACGAGGCGAAGAGGTGCGGTCGACACCGCGCCGTTCATTTCAGCTTGCTCGATGCCCCAAATTCCCACAAGACATTATGAGTGAATTATGTAGTTACTGAAGATCTAAAGAGCTGAAATGATTGTCAGAACAATTGCCATGAGTTCGGCATCAGTGGAAAGGAGATTTTAAATGGTGAGCATTAATGCATTCAGAAAGAGAAGCCGCCTAACTTTCTATATGTCATACACGTACATTGTTGTATAGTTGGCCTGCCTCTAAAGGAATGGGATTCTGATCCTACAGTGGAAAGGTAGTTAAGGATAAATCACATAGCTGTCGAAAGTTGGATAAAAATACAGAACATTGCATGAGAGGATGCCAATCAAGAAGTAATACAGAAATATCTTAAAAGTTTTATTATTTTCTCAGGTATTAATACTTTTTCATTGATATTTTAAAAATATTTCTTACAACATAGCTTTTTCCTTATTTTATTAATTGTCTTTCCATGTTAACTGTATGAAATACTAAAATACCCGTTGACCTATCTTTTTTTAATATTGACAATGATCATTAGGGCAGTGCACTATCATTGGTCAATTATTGGAACTCCAAAATTGATTATCCATACACAGTTCTACTTCCATTTAACACACCTTTTGCCCTAACTTCTAACAGACATCAGTGTGCATCAAAATCATTAGGACTAATTTTTTTTTTCACTCTGTACTGACCTTCTCTTTATAACATTGTTTCGGGGTATATTCTACTCATTCGTCTAGGAAATCTTTGGGTTTTTTAAGTTTATTATACCTTTCTTCTGCTTGTTTTCTTGTAGGGATCATACTTTACAGGGA
The DNA here is from genome assembly GCA_004026705.1 of Nesogale talazaci. Lineage (NCBI taxonomy): Eukaryota > Metazoa > Chordata > Mammalia > Afrosoricida > Tenrecidae > Nesogale > Nesogale talazaci. The sequence goes on along the minus strand of PVJH01007346.1, from coordinate 73,800 downwards.
GAGTGAGAGAGAGTTGAGGATAAGGAAAAAACTTAGGGAGCGAGGACACTGGAAATGGGGAGAAAATGAGCAGTTTACGATATGGCCTACATCACACACTCTGTAACCAACTGGAGCTTATTTTAGTTAGTTTTAAAACACTTCACTATCATCCGGAAATTCTGAATTATCGTGCCTCCATAGGGCAGAGCCCTGTGTGTTTGTAAGACTGTAAATCTATCTGGGAGTAAAAAGCCTCAAATTTCTCTTCTGGAGCCTCTGGTTTCCAAATGTTGACGCTGTGTTAGCAGAGCAAGGTCTCTCCCCTACACCACGGGACTCCATAACCAATCAGATTGCTGCCTATGCGTTTCTACTTCAAAGTTCTTAAAATCACAGAGTTTTCTCTTCCTAGAGTTACCCTTTAACCTAAGTCTGTCATGTCTGGTAAAATACAGCAAATCTAGCTGTAGCTTCAGAATTCAGTTTTTCCGAAGTGGCCTTTCATTTGTGTGTGTTCCTCCACTCCAAATCCTCGTCTTTTGTTTATCTCCTCCAGAAAAGTCGATTCCTTGGAATGAGGACATTTTCTATCCCACCATTTGTATCTTATTTGTATTTTTTTCCTCTCCCTAATGTATAGGAAGCCAAGAGGTGGGTCTTTTCTTTTTTTACATGGATTTTAAGATACTCTGAGAGGAGGCCTGCCAGTGCAAAGTTTCAGTGTGATATTTAAGTTTAGATGGCACATGCTGGGATATTTAACTGCACTCCAAGTGTGTCCTTCACCTGTCTCATCTGTTTCTTTTTTGCTTTGATACATCATAAAACAAATCCTGGATAAATCTGAGCTCAGTAAAGGTGGATGTTTATTTAACTGTGCCAGGGGAAAAAAACTACTGCTTCCTATTCCACACCAGCCCCGTGAATGCCTGCTGTCTGCTCTGGAAGTAAACCTGTCCAACTTTTTCAAAAGTATTTACCATGCTATGGATTACTGAATCTATGATGTAGCATTAATTTAAAAGTAGAATGTTCTGTGGCACTGTCTTCAGCAGTCCATAGTAACTGTGACATTATCATTTAGTCTTCAAGTTTAAAAAGAGAAAAAAAAACATGCAAGAATTTGGTTATCCTTGGAGTTTAATAGCTTAAAGGTCTGCATACTTTTACAGGATATAAATATATACTGTCCTTGAGAACAATGAACCTAATTTAAGGACTTCCCACATATTAAGAGCAGTTCATAGAAATTTAGCAACTTCTTCTTTATGTAAGATAGAATCTTCTGGTTCAGTGTATGTACTGAATGCCAATTAAAACAATGCATACCTGGAGGGCATTGCTGTAAAGCATAAGAGAATGACTGATAGGAAGGTCAAATAAACTGAACAAAAGAAAAGTAGCATGTGATAAAGAGTAGCCTGCACTAACATTTACAGCAACCCACCAACTTCCTAAAATAATTACTTTATCAATAGGACTTGTGATAGGCTATTTTCCAAATCTCTTATACAGTTTTTCTAATAGTTAGCTCCTGAATAGGAGCAGATCTGAGGACAAAAATTACAGGCCCTATTTCTAGTGTAACAATTTAACCAGCTGTCTTGGTTCCAGAAAATTATCAGGCTGAAGAGAAAATGAAATGACAAAAGTTTTGGAGTAAAGAGACCTCTATTTCGAAAGGTAGTACAAAAATTCATATTCTCCTTAATAATTTCCAATACAGCATCTCTTGAAAATATTGGGGAAAAATGTGTTCCATAATAGTTTTATTTCCTTATTTTTAACTCATTCATTAGGTATTTTGCTGCAATTATACACAGTAAAACGTAACACCATTCCACCATCTCTGTATCGTGCAACCATTCCTACCCTCCTTTTTTGAATTCCTCTTTCCCCATTAGTATAAATACACAGCCCACTGTCCTGCCTGTCTAACCTTTCCAGGTGTTCTTGTCACTTAGAACCGATATTGATAATTATTAAAGAAGCTTAATGCTGAAGGCAGGCTTTTTTTTTTTTTTTTTTTTTTGCTAGTTGGGATAAACTATTGTTTGATTTCAAGAAAATTTCAGGGGGGTATTTTTGGTTTTAAGTTTAAGAGCATTTTATTTATTTATTTATTTATTTATTTATTTATTTTACTAAGTCTTCCAAAGCAGTACATGTACCTTTGGAAACATACAGGATCTATTTAAGCAATCAGTCCTTTGTTAATACAGCTGAAAGCAGTGGGTGGGCCATTTTTTTTCCTTTTTCTTTTCCAGGTGAGAAAAGGCAGGCTGAGAAGTGAACACCTCAACTTGCTTCTGTTTGTTTGAGGCTCTTTTCCCCAGGGCTGTGTTCTTTTGGCTGGGCATACCTGTTGATCATGCTGCTTAAAACTGTAATTATTCCAGACAGCTTTTTGGCAAACAGTGTTGTTTCAGAGGCTTCATAAATCATACAAATTATTACTGCAATAGAAAACTATAATTACCCACAAACCTTGACATGCCAAAATGTGTATTAATTAGATAAGGTAATAAATAGTTTACTGCACATAGCTATAATTATTACCTCAAAAGTGACATATATACATATGCCATCTTGATATTCTGTAGCAAATGATTCAATATAATGTTCAGTTCATAACAACAGAATTTTTATCTAATTTGATTAATTAATGAAAGTATTTGCAAGGCTTTTCAAATGTGAGAAATGAGAAAGAATTTCAAATTTCGTGTAATGATCAGATGACACTAGCGTATAAATTGTGGTGGCTTTTCTACAGAGATCCTTGTAAAGGTTTAAGTTCCTTAGTTCTGAATTTAGGTTCAAATATGAACTCTTAAGAATGATGATTGACTCTAAAACATTTTCTCATTCTACTTGTATGGTAACACAAAATTTTCTATAATTTTCAAAATTGAGGAAATCTGTAGTAGAAATAAACATAATGTCTTTAGATAAGCACATTGTATGCATCAAGCAGTCCTGAAGTTTCAATGCAGAAAAAAATTCTAGGCTTCAATTTGAATGAGTGCACTTGATTGATGTGCTTTCATACAAATACTCAGTGTATAACATATTGCTCCGCTAAACTTAGGCTAATGTGTAACTTCAGACCTGGAGGATAATATGGGGTACAGAAGGCCACTGATGTTCAAGTCTACGTTCTAGTGTATTCAACCTACTCAACCCATTCCATCTGTTGCTTTAATTCAGTCTTTTAAATATATGTATAAATGGATCATATCATTGATAGAATGCATAGTATGCATAACACTATCTATATTTGTATGTCAGCTACTCTGACATGGTACATTAAAATAAAAATGTTCAGACTGAGGTATAAAAAAGACTATTAAGTTTTGTGGAGGTGAGAGCTGTCAGCTTAACTCTTACTGGATTACATCTGTTAAAAATATCAATATTAATGGCTTTAATTTAAGTTGATATATCCTTTAAAAATATTTAACCTGAAGAAATAAAGTACAAAATATACCATATGTTCCTGTTCAAATGGTGATCTCCGTGAATCATTAAAAATAAATCCAAAGACAATTGCCTCACCTGTCCTCATTTTACTAACATTGAGAAATTATTAGGGAGTGCCAGATGAAAGGAAAGTCATAACACATAGTTATCCCACTGCAGTGTCATCCTGAACATAATGAAGCAGAGACCGTGCTGGCACATTGCTTCTGTGTTAGTCTGTCTCCCCTGTTCTCAGTTCACCTAGCACGTATCCTCCACTGCCATGGAGTCAGTTCCCACTCATGAAGACCCTGTGTGTCACCGAATGCTCCCTATATGTTTCTTGGGTGCAAGCTTTAGCAGGACTTTCTTCTGTGGCACCACGGGGTGGATTCATGCTGTCAACCTTTAGGCCATTTGCTGCTGCCTCCCGCTGTGTCCCTGACTTTATTCGCACTCAGGCACAAATCATTTGCACCATCAAAGGGGGGCTAGAATGGCACTAAGACCACTTAGTGCTATTAGTATAACACTATGATTTGGGATAAATACAAACAATTCCAAGATGCTGCTATTTCAGAATGGGCAGTGACATCACATAATATTGTGTAACCAATGAGGAAGGAAATACTGACAGAAAGTTTTGTTGTAAGCATTCAAAATGCACCTGGGATTTATTTATCCAAAAAGTATTTAGGTCCTGATAAAGAGTAGGATATTGATAAAAGAATCAAATTTACCAACAGTGCAGATGATTATTTATATAAAATACTTTATGATGTGTTATGAAGTGTCAACAAAGAAAGTGACATGGATTTTTAAGGCATGGACTAATTGTAAGCAAGAGTTTCCCATAGCGCTTGATTATGCTGGCTGTGGCAGCAACATAAAATCCAGAAGAAAGCCCTTAGGACTCAAATATTGATGGCTTCCATTTCTCTTTCTGGACCAGCTCAGTTATGGCCCCTCCTACCAGTTCTCCTGTGGAACACAGAAAAGATGCTAAGTAAAATGCATCTTTTTTTAAAAAAGTCAGAAATCTATTAGAATAATAAAGCACAGTAGGTCAGAGGCCTAGATCAATCAGTATCCCTGAGAAGTAAATGGAATGTGAAGGGCATATGTTAATATGGAAATGAATGTGAACTTCAAAGCAAAACAGAAATAAAACCTCAGCACATGCATAAGAGGTAATTCTAACACAAATTATCTCTATATTATTAAGCTGGGGCTTGAAAGATCCATGTGTCCAAAAGTTAAAACAAAGCAAAACCAAGCAAAAGCATCAGAAATGAAACAGCTTCCTCGCACCTACATGAGAGCATCAGGTGGAAAGGGTGGGGCTGTGGGAAATGTACTTTAAATGAGATACGTTTTGGCACCATCCTTTCCAAGTTAGGCCATTGTGAATGCTGTCTGGAGACTTTAAAGTGGGACCAAACGCTTTTGAGTCCTCATGTTCACTCTCTCATAAAGAATAGAAAGGAAACCTTGACTCAGTCAATCAGTACTGCACTTGACTCTTCTTGATGCCTCGTCCTGTGGATCTTCCTGTTAACATGTTTGAACTCATTGTTGCAGCCACTGTCACTAGGTCACTCCACTCTGTGGTTAGTTAATGGTGGAGTCAATTTAATGTTCAACACTATAAGACACATTAAATTGGGAGTGCCTAATCCTATTTTCAGGGGGATTATTTATTTTTAATTTTCTCTGTTCACTTGTACCAAGGCGGGGCAGTTCTTCAGTTACTATAGTAGGCAGATACAGATTCCCTTCCCTTTCTATTCAGATTGGACAAGTTTGCTAATTTAGTGGCATTGACCTTATTGACACAAGGTACCCTTTGGATTCTTCATTCTGCATCTCACAAGTTTAGATGTGTCTTTAAGCTAGGTGTCTATAGGGACTGATGAGAAAACTAAGTCTAGTAATAAATTCACACACTCAGGTGACACAAAGCATGGTGACATTTCCAAATGCATTTGTCATTCAGATATAATTTTGTTAGTGGCCAGAATTTGGATGTGCTATTAGATTACGACAATGATGATGATTAATAAAAGAGTGAAAGATTACAAATGAGTGTAATATGTCAATATGAGCAAAAGAAAAAAGAGTTCCATCTTAAAATCCTTTAACCAAGGAATGAAACATATGTTCCTTGAGCATGTTAATCCACATCAGACATGACACTAGAGAAGATAGGAGTTATGATAGAAAATTTAAAAAAAAGATTTTTTTCCTCAAAAGTAATCACCTATCAGTAATAGAGCTATAGAGTATACATTTGTGTCACTTTACCTTGCTGTCGTGGTTGTTACAAGGTACTCTTGTGTCACTCCACGCTGCGTGGCCCTGCACCACTTCATAAATGCTGCTGTGCTTGAGCTCAGGGCTGTAGTCACTGTGTCACTATGCGGCTCTGCTCTATGATCGGTTAATTGTTGAAGTCATACGATATTTAGATGAAATGATTTTATCTGCCTATTTTGACTAATTGCTGTATTTCCACATCTTCAATCATTCTTGATGCATAAAAGTTATTTGCTAAATATTTGTTGAAACACAGTAGGTATTAAAGACTGGATGAATAAAATAAAAACCTTCACATAATGGAACCTGCTGATAAACTTTTAAAGGCTGTAATATTCCATTAAGGGCATACGACAAAAGATCTATGTAACTATTTTAGATTCATCCAATGATGGCTGATAGGATAATTTTAAGATTTCTTATAATGTTAACTCTAAATAGTGATCTAGTTATCATTTAATGACTGACTGCCTACACGATTCATTATTTCTGATTGCTAAGATTACCTTTCTATATATTTAGGTTATTCAATTTAAAAGGAAAACAACAAGAGTGAAGCGTGAAAAAGGAAGACATAGGTTGTCATTCAGTTTTATGTGAACGGAAAGGTTTATAGTGAGAACTTGTTGGATGCAATTTCAGTCAGCAAGGATTCTGTGGAGAGATTAGATCTGTTACAAATTGCTAAATCTGATGGCTGAGATAAAGATTTTACCAGAGGCTTTAAAAGAAGTAGAACATGTTTTGGGGAGAAGCAATTGCCTGCAGAGGACACATAGACTATATTTTTCCAAACAAATCAAACTTGAAGAGCTTGTGTAATTAGACCTCCAATGGGAATGAAATTACTGCCTTTTCAGGTAGAATGAGAACATCATATTTCTTAGATGTTTAGGTCATTTTATTGCCATTGTTTGTTTTTAAACGTTTTTCTTCTCATACTTGACCGTACGCTACTTAATAACATTTAAGATATAATGTTTTGCAAATTGACCAGTAGAAACCTCAGTGCATTATGCCTTGAAGTGTTTATACAAATTAACTCAAAAGGAAAAGAACAAGGAGAGCGCATCTTATGCAGATGCACACGTTGATTTGGATAAAGATGCTATGCTTTCTAAGTGTCCAGCTACCAGGCTACATAACTGTTATGCAAAAAGATCTATCTCATTTAAAGTCTAGCAAGTTTGCCTGAATATGATTTATTTTTTCATCTACTCTCTTGAGCTTGGAAATAACTTCCGGATGATGCCATTAAACTGAGTGGAGAAAAAAATGAACACATGTCTTCTGGTCCTTCTGAAACCTTCAAGCATTCAATTGCACTGGGTTTGGCTCACTCCATTTTTTGAAATGTCAAAATAGTCATATTTTAGAAAGATGAACTCTCCTTGAATTTTTATTGATGTGTGTTTCCTGATTAATGGAAAAATAGGAGAGAAATGGCAATAGAAGCTCAAAAATCATCTTTCCCTCAAGAGCAACCAGTGTTGGATGACCATTGAGCATAAAATGTCATTCAAATGGGACCATTTGTTCAAAGATATACTTTGAGTCTTCTGGAAGCTGTGCAAAACTTCCTGTCACATTCCCCACATACAACTTTGACAGTAGAAATATATCTATTGTCAGGAAAAAGTGTCATTAGCTTTTACTTGTTAGAAAGCTTTGTAAAAACTGCATCAGTAATAAGGAATGCATTAAAACTCTTCATCTGGAAAAATAAATCATCAAATGGGTCTTCCTATAATTAAAAGTGACCAGTTGATCCTACTGTAAAATTTCAACAGTTACTGAAGAAAGTTTATTAAGTGGATCCAGTCTCCTAGAGTAACTCATCCCTGGTATACATGTAAGTCATTTTCTGAGGTCAAGAGCCTAGGACTCTATTTCTACGATTCATGCCGAATTTAGCACATAGTTCAAATGCTAAAGGTCAAAGAAATCTAGATGTGGGCTCACAGTCAACAGAGCTCCTATTCGATTTAGATATTACTAAAAAACAAATGTGAATTGCATCTTTAGAGAAGCACTAAAGCCACTTCACTGCATCCAAGTGACATGATCAACCATATGTCCAGGGACAATATCAGTAGTTCAATGTAATGTCATACTAATAGTCACATTATTAAACCTACCTACTCATTCCTCCCCCTTCACAAATTTTTTTCTTTGTCTTACAATATTCAAATATTTAAGAGCTAAAAATTAAAGAAAGAAAATATAACCCTTGATGATCTACTTCATTTTTGTTTGAGTGCTAAATCCTCATTTCTGATTTTGTTTTTTGCCCCATGTTAAATAAAATTAAATTATTAAGCTAAGGTACACTATCATGGTGGTAGTTATGATTCTCCACCTAGTTTAGTTGAAAAGGGAAGCTGCATAGCCTTTAAGTCATTTCTCTCTGTAGGCTATTGACCTTACTTATGCTAAAAAAAATATGCAAGAATAGTCCTTGCCAATCAAATGCCCAGTGTGCCAGTGTGAGAGCTACATATTCAAAATACGTCCACTTGTTTTCAGGATGAATGTCCCAGAGATGTTCAAACAACTTGTGTTGATCTGAAGGTGAAAATAAAAGCAGGTCGTCCAATCATATGATATAAATGAGCTGATAGAAGCCTATAAGACGAACTCGGCTTATGCAGGAAGCTTCTTATATGCTACCTCCTGACACAAGAACCAACTTCAAAGATAGTCTTACAACGATTTCTTATTAAAGAGGTTCATCAGGTTAACATGGGTAAGGCGTAAAAAGCTGTATCTAAGAATAGGAAATGGCAATCCCTTATTCAACTTGTGTGATTTACAGAAGATGAACAGACGTAATCTAATTTCACAAGTTAAATCTGAAGGGCTAAGAAACTCTTTTAAAACAACTTAATTGTGTAACTATGTCTCCCATTACATGTAAAAGGTACTCTGGGACAATTCTGCGTTATCGTGGACCTATTTTCTCTTGTTCTTTTCTAACCAGAAACCAATGGAAAATATCCCAGTGCACACATCACACACCACATTTTAGCACATTTAGTTTGTAGCAAGCCTCTATTAGGCTCTGTAGAAATGGAGCCGAGTTAGTCTCAGTGGGAGTCACTGTGCCAGTTTTATTGTCTCTGTCTAGATACCCCTTCAATCTAGTTGCAAATAGGAAGAGTTGGACTTTTGCAAAATCAACAGGAGAGAGTCCCATCTAAGGGTGAGGCAAAATGAAATTAAGATTGTGAAATAGATGCCTGGAGCGTCAATCAGAAATGTTTTCAAAGAGAAAGCGTGAATAAGGAAGACGGCAATTGGAGGCTGTCAGACTCATTTGCGTCAGATTCCTTTGGCAAGAGCGGTCTCACACTCCAAAATCAGGTCATGGGGGTTGGCAGTCGTGTCTGATATTGAAATAAGTTTTTGGATATCTAGGCCTCAGAAAGAGGAAGAATGCTTACAGTCATAATAAAGATTAATAATTTGAGCTGGGTATTATAAATTACCTTTCATAAAAGTACCCAGAGATTTATCATAATAATGATCTCTTTTTTTTACTAACAACATCCGTGTGAAGTAAAGGAAGATGGAAAGAAAGAGAAAGAAGATTCAGGGTGGTGTAGTAAGATACTCAGGTGTCCATAATGCATGCAGGGTAACAGGAGCCTGCTGATTTGAGGTGAAGTGCTGTACTGATGAAGGAAAAAGCTTAGTATTCTGAAGAAAAAATACCCCAGAGTTAAAATTGATGTTCTTTTTCCTAATAATATAATCACAATCTTACTATGTCTTTTTTTTTTAATTATAGGTAACTCTAACTCCCCACTTGAAAATATATTCTTTTTTTTTTCAGGCATCACTGCCCTCAGGTGGTGGGAGTAGGAGGCCCAGCCTTTGCTCCTGGGAGCCGGAATTGAACCTCCACTCCAGTGGGCCACAGTCCCACGCACAGCCACTATGCCACACCGGGGCTCAGCCAGAAAATATATTCTTAAAAGTGCATACCTACCCAACCAATAATCTGCAATAAAAAATGGAGCTAGAAAGTACTCAAGTGATATTAAAAGCCAAAAGATGAATTTTTTTTATTGTGTTAGAAAAAGCGTGTATTTGATTTATTTATTCTTACCTTTTGCCTATTAATTGGTATTTAAGATTTATCATTTCATAGTTCAATAATGTCCAGCAGAATTGTACATTTGCTACTGCAATCCATTTTCAAGTATTCTTTTTCTACCTGGACTCCTTGACATTGTCTCTTTTCAACCCCACCCCCCCAACCACCACTGGACCCCCGGCTCCTGTAACCCTTATTACTGCTTGCTGTCTCTATAGGTTCATCAATCCTGTGTTTCATATTGCAAAAAATTGAAATATACATAACACAACACATATAAGAGGATGACCCCTGATGACATAATACCTTTGAGATACACTTTAATATGAGAAAACAAACACCAAACCAAATATGAAAAAGTCTTGGAAATCAGATCAGGTCCAGCTTATGTCCTAGGTAGGATAAGTAACAAAGTTTTAACTAAGTTTTAACAAATTAGATTTTAAAATGAGGTCTCTTACCGCTCCTATCGCAATTCATTCTTACATCCATGTGTCAAGCACATCTTTACATATGTTGCCAAGATCATTTTTAAAACGTTTTCTTTCTACTTGACCTCTTGGCCTCAGCTCATTTTCCCTTTGCCACTCTCCCTCCCTCATGAATACTCGATAACTTATAAATTATTATTTTTTTTAAGTCTTACATCAACTGCTGTCTTCCCTACACTCACCTTTCCGTTGTCCGTCCTCTTGGGAAGAGTTTATGTGGGCCATTGCAATCTGTGTCCTCTCTCTCTAACACCTCTTCCAGCTAGCTTTATGCCTTTGAGCTTCTATACTGAACTCTTTAATGCACCCTGTCTAGTAACCACTTCCTTCCTATCCCTCGATTGTGGATAGAGGGAGCTCATTGGAGGCCTATTTCCTATGTAGTTCCACAAATGATTCTTGGGCTTCCACTGTCATCCTTATCCTTCTGCAAACCAGATTATCACAATTTAGACTCTGATATGAATTCCTTCATTAACTACAGAATTCTTCAGTAACTGATGGTAATGTGCTTCCTCTATGTGGACTTAGTTGACATCTCACTTGGATAGCTGCTTAGTTGGAAACAAGTCTTTAAGATTCCAAGACACTATTTTATCTAATGGCCAGCTATCATCATCTAGCTTCTTCACCAGATACTGTAGTCCCTATCTCCCCTGTGTTTCTTTACTGAGAGTGAGGATTGAGCAGGGCCAGAACATAAGAGTTAATTGTCCTTATTTTGGAGCTAGGATTTAGTGTAAGCCCCAAACTCATTCCTGGATCTGTGTGTGCAGGCATGTGTGTTTGGGGGTGGTTGTTCTCTTAACTTAGTATTACTTGGGAGTTAATACAAATATCATTCCATAGTTCAATCATGTCAAGTAACATTGCACCCTTGCTTGCATAATCACCTTCTAAACATACTTTTTCTTCCTGGACTCCTTGACATTGCCTCCCTTTTGACCCCCTGCCCCCATTCTCCAAATCCCAACCCTTGTTCCACTTACTGTCCCCATAGGTTCACCGATCCTGGATTTCATTTACCTATAAACAGAAGAAACTATACCATAACTTCAGGAAGGTAACCCCCAATGACTTAGCACCTATGTGGTATACCCTAATGTGAACAAAGACCAAATGAAAAGCAGTAACCGTCACAGGTTTGCCAGCATATATGGCATTGATAGAGCAAGACTTTACCTGTCTGCCTACCAAGAGTTCACCAAATTTGGTACAGCTCTCTTCTGCTTCCTCAGACACCATCTATTTCTGACTGAAGTCCTCAAGTCCAATTTGCCTGAAATTCCCAAGTTGGATCTCACTGACACAGCTCTGGAAATAAAATGTGCACATTGACGATCAGGATTCAGTGTTCCAGCACATCTCGGCACCCAGCCTGGGTACCCAAAATACACTCAGAAGCCTTTGTCAACAGTGTTCATCTGGTGCATACCATCAAAATCAACCCCCCTCCCCAGGTCCCCCAAAGCATTTTCAGTTACTTTCCCCCCACATCTGGAAGTCAGCCTAAAGCTCTTCGTACCAGTAGAAATGCATTTGCCTTCCCCCAGTGTATTTGCTTCCTTTCCCCTCTCCTACATTGTGCTTCCAGTCACATCCCTGTTCCCTCTGACAGGGCTGTTTACCTGCTGGGGCCATGTGGTGGGCGGAGATTCCTCAAAGACACACATGTCAGACCTTATTAGACACCTCCCTCTCAAGCTCACCCCCCACCCAGACTTGACCATTTGTTCTGATGGAAAGAAGATATTTAGAATTCAAAAAACTCCTCACAAATTATTCATCAAATGCAAAGGTGAAAATAGCAAGCATAGAATTGAGAAACTTGGTATTTGTTTGTTTGTTTTTTTGTTAGGTGATCTCAATAAGTTCCAACTCATAGCGGCCCTGTCTATAACAGAATAAAATACGGCCCAGCCCTGCGAACATTGCTATTTTAGAGCCCACTGTGTCAATACATCTCTTTAAGCACTTTTCTCTTTTTCCCTTGCTTGATCAAACATAATACCTTCCCCTAGAGACCCGTCCCTTCTCACACCCTATATAAAGTACGTGAGATAACATGTCATCATTCTGGCTTCTAATGAGTATTCTGGCTGTACTTATTCCAAGGCAAATTTGTTCATTCTTCTATTGGTTCGTGGCTTATTGGATAGTCTTTGCAAACACCAAATTCAATTCATCGATTCTTCTTTGGTCTTTCATTTTTCTTTCACCACCTCTAGTTTGTGCATGCTGTCATTTAAAATACCCACGCTTGTATCAGGAGCACCTTGGTTCTCAAAGTGCTTTCTTTGCTGTTTAGCACTTTATGGGTTTGCTTTTACAACATATTTTCTTAGTTGATATTACTTTTATCAAATGACTAATAATACATGATTCGTAATGGAACAAACTAGCACCACGTGCCTCTTGATGTGATGTGCTGAGTCCAACAAGTGCAACATCTGGGGCATTTCTAGCCCCCAAAAGGAAGAAGGGAAAATCATCATTTAAATGTAAAAATGATCAGGTACATCTAAATGAAGATTCATGGTACAAAATGGCAGATCTTTCTTTTTTAATGTTTAGGCAGAAAATAACAATGAAAGGCTAAGAAACTGTTTGGGAATTAGATGAGATTAAAGATAATATACTATATACTGTGTGAGGCCTTGGATTGACTACTATAAATATTAAAAAACAATATAAATGGAGGAATGTCATTATTGTACTAATGTACTAATGAATTTTGTGAAAATTATCTTGATTTTAGGAAACATATGTTAAAGTCTTTGAGGTAAAACGTGCACATTAAAGTATCCAGGATTAAAAATGCAAATTTGTCTAGTTTTATAATATCATTTTCAGCTGATTTTGATGATTTATTATAGAGTTGCTTAAACAAACTGGAACAAAGGTGTATAGAAGCTTTACATATATAAATATATACAAGTATTTTTTTGCAAATTTCCAAAATGTTTGAAATTTTATCAGAAGAAAAGTTATAATTTTTATAAATCTACTTTTATTCTATATAATTTCTTAATTTATGTATTTTTTATATTTCTCTACTATCATATTTACATTCTACCTAGAATGTAGAAATTTCCTTTCTCAGCTATAAATACATTTTGGAAAGTAGTCTTTCATTTTTAAAACAATAACTCATTGATGTGAGAAGGCATCATAAAGTTGATGGAATGGAAAAGAAAACAGAATTGTTCCACAAACTTTTTGATGTCTCCTCATATATACATGTTACATTACCTTAAATGATAATTATTAACCAGGAGACTAATGAAGATCTCCTAGATTTGATACATTCAACAAATAATTATCAAGCCTCTGCAACTCTTCTAGACAATAGGACATATTGGTGACAAAGCATAGCATACTCTATGCTACCAGTCTTAAGAAAGCATTTACGTGTACCAGGAGGAATATGTTGACTAAGTTAGTGCCTGATAGCCATACTGAAAAACTGTCTCTTCTGCTATGAGATGGAAGTACCTGGGCAAATTCAGACTATCATTACTGAACATGGCTATTTAATATCTCATAGGAAAATCCTGAGTGACAGAAGTAACATGTAGAACAGAATTACACATGATCATAGACTGTAGTCTAGAGATTTTCTGGAGCCTTAAAGATTGGATGAACTACTGAAAACCATTGGCCAGAGATAATTTTAAAAGTATAAACCAAAAATATTCCCTGAAATCTCCTTAAAATCAAGCAATAATTTAGCTGAAGTAGTTTTTTTTTTTTTAATAAGTCTTTCTTGAGGATAATGATGTTTTAGGGACTATCTCTATGAGATCAAAGGGATAACAAGAACGAGGAAGATTAGATATGCACTTTAGGGAGCAGAGAGATTATGCAAATCACATTGAAACAACTCATCAAGGGAGGATGAGAAAGGTGGCCCAGCCCAAAGATTGTAATCAGTGTCACTAAATGAACAATGAACGTGTAGAAATGGTTGAACTGCTGTGTGTTTTGTTATGGCTAGTTTCAACAACAAAGTTAATAACACAAAAGAAAACTAAACTCATGTCTCGTTGTGTCTTTGATAGGAAATCCAATCCATCATTAAAAATTAGACTGTACACAGAACAGATATCAATTTTTTTTCTTGAAGTTAATGCTCATGTTTTGCACCTTTCAAAGGTAACACCAAGTAGCTGAATTAATAGTACACATTGATATCTCTACTTTACTACCTGTTCATCTCTTGATCCAAGCTCTTTCTGTCAAGGAGCAGTTCATGTTTTATATTTTCTACCTTCTCTAAGGATTAGTTTTATTGTTAAAGTTTGTAAGTGATGTTTGGCCCTGCTTCCTATCCTTTCTTTGATCTTGAAGATATATTGAACTGCACGGGACAAAAAGACCATATAGCTTTATAAGCTTCTCTTTTTCAGCAGCTGAACTCTCTGTACATAATCTGAAGTAATTTAGAGCAGTGGTGATTTCTATATTTCAAAATATAATTGAAAAAATATCACTTCCTAATACATATAAAGACACAGCATAGCATTCTTCTCTGACAAGATGTTATTCTAAATTGTTCTTTAATATTCTTCAGTGAAAAGTGTCAATATTGAAATTATGTCATAAAATTGATAAATTTTAAATAAATACATAATTAATTGTTTAAGAATCAATGCTTGAATTTGATGTTATAATTATTTGAAATTAAATATTCAACATCCTGTCACCATGTAAACAAACTTCAGAACATTTATCAGTATATAGAACATAGTTTCCTAAAGAAACATCATGGGGAAACAAATTGAATGCAAATCATATAATATAAAAAGTTGTATACTTTATGTTATTTCTCATACAAAATATTTAAAATGTTTATATATGTAAACATATATGCTTATATATGTCAACGTGTAGACATAATTTATATATAGTTGATATATTTTATATATAGTTTATATATAAATTATATTGATATTACTTTTAAAATAGCATATAATTCTTACCTATTTATATTTATACTTGCCTTCAGAGTTTCATAATCATTTGTGCCAAAAATAATATTCAGAACACTAATTGATCTGATCATGCAATATATATTTGTCAGGTCCTATATATGCCATGGACTTTCCTAAATGTTAAGGCTAGAACAAACTATAGGAAGCATCCTATTTTCATGTGAATTAGAACTAGTGGAATGATTATCTTTAAAAATTTCTTTAAACACTTTTTGTGTATTAGGTGTAAGTTTACATAGCAATTAGTTTCTCTAGCAATATTTCACATACACACTGTTCTGCTACATTGCCTGCAATCCCCACATGTGTCAACAATCTCCCTATGAATGTGTCCTCCCTATTTTGTCCTCCCCATTCCATTCATCCAGCTTCCTTGTCCCTCACTGACTCTTCATCTTTGATTTTAGACAAATTGCCCTTTTGCTCTCGTACAGTAGGTTTTTCTAAAAAGCACCCTCTTCCGGTGGCTGCTGTTGGCCTTAAGAGTCACACCAATTGCTCGGCTGAAAGATGACCTCAGAGAGAGTCTTCAGTTTCAAGTTAGAAGATTGTCCTGGGCCCACAGTCTCAGGAGGGTCTCTAGTTTCTTTATAGACCAGTAACTTGTTTGTTTACTAAAAATAGCTTTGATTTTGTTCTAAATGTTTACCACCATCTAATGGGACCTTCTGCTGTTGTCTTTGTCAGAGTGATCGATAGTGGTAGTCGGGCACCCTCCTGTCCTTGGGTCTCTGGTTGGAGGAGGCCCAGGTTCGTCTTTAGTCCTAATTTTCAGAAGAAACTTGAACAAGCTGTCAATGATGGGAGAAAAGTAGTGTTCTGGGCGACTAAATTGAAAGAGGAGCACTAAGAACAAGAGACAAATATAGCACCTCACAACAACTCATAGTTAAAAAAGATAGGTAATACAGGGGATAAAGGGAGAGAAGAAGAAAAATGTCCTATTAATGTGCCATATTTATCAAACAAGTAAATAGTATACTTTGAAAAGTGTGCCTTTTCTTCTTGGTTAATCCTCATCTCTCAGGCTCTCTTCCAAACCATGGGATCCTTCAGTTGGTTTTCTAATTTTTAAACATCATAGGGACACCAAAAATATTTTGCGAAGGTAAAAAGCTCACGAGTGACTCAAAGGAGTTAAGTGGCAGTGAGAGAACATTTTTCTGATAGATGCTACCAAATTGCTACTCTGACAGTTAAGAGAATTAGGAAGTATAACTGATTTTTCTGTGCCAAGAGGTATTAGATTGTATATTTGAGGGCACTACATCTGTTCATTTAAAATTGGATAGAATGAATTCACCACTGTGTAGGAATAAAATTTGTTGTTTCTGAAAAATTGTTGGTACAGTAGAGCAGGTTGTGATGAAAGAAACACCAACGAAATTTAATAATAGTAGTAATGTAGTGCTTTATATTTTTCAACATCATTTAACTATCAAAATAGCATTCTGAGGCATGTACTCTCATTGAATTCTTATTCTACCTATGAGAAATCCAAAAACAAGAAGACATATTTACAAATGTGCTTGATACAATTGATGTATGGATTATTATAAGAGCTGTATGAGCCCCTAATAAAATGATTTATTGAAGAAAAAATCATTCCAGATACCACAGTGAGTAGGTGTGACAGCAAAAATTGAGTGGTTGTTTGATTTCCAAATCTGCAAATTTAACACATAAAGTTTCTAAAATGCATACACCACAATTTCATACATAGAAATCATATATCTTGTGCCATAACTGTTACTTATGGAAATTGTGAGGAATGATTATTTTCTTTCTTCATTTATTCTTATCAGTTTATGGCAGCTTTACGCTAACTTTGCTTTGAGGAAGCCTGCTATAATTGATTAAAAAGAGAAGATACTGAACTTTCACTTCACTTATATCTTCTCTTTTTGTCTCATTTTCTAATCTTTATTCATCCAGCAGTCATAATTGAGGAACTCTAAATGACTATCCTTCCTCCAAGGATAATACAAAACCAGCAGCAGAGTGAATGGCTGAAGAATTTTTCTACAGTTTGAGAAGCAGCACCTTTGACAGACTTTGTCTATCAGATTTATTTTAGAGAAGGAATGACATTCAGAATTGCCTCAAAGTCAATGATTTTGAATTTTTGTTTGTCTTTTAGTTATGCTCATATGAAAGTAAGAGTAATATCCCAAGGCCACTTAATGAGTTTCTGAAAACTCACAGTCACTTCTTAACATGTTACCATAAGTTAGTGTAATTATTTTGGATTTCTGCAGCATTGCCTGGAAGTAAGGGTTCAGTCACCATATGTATTTGTTCAGTTGGACAATACATATTTGCTAAGCATCTCTTTGCAAGATGCTAGGGTTACAACGGTGAACAAATGCCTCTGAAAGCTTCTGATACTATAACTGAGCAAGTAGGCAAAGTGAAAGATGGAGAAAAATAAAAGACTACACAGTAGCAATACAACTAAATAAGAACCAGAGAAGCAAAATTCCAGGAAATGATAGGGTTGGAGAGTGAACTCATAATTACACCAAAGATTTCAAACAGTCCAGAGAAATCTGGACAATTTTAGGAAGTTGGCAAATCTTGAGCACAGTCTTAACTGACAAGATAAATAGACCTGGGATGATGAAAGTTGGCTTTAGTGACACAGCCAATTAGTTTAAAATTTCATCATCTTGCATTTGAAATTAATATGTATTAATTACTTCTGAATAGTATTTCTTGAACACTATATATAATAGTCATTGAATAAGTATTCAGTGATGTATCATTGACAGGTGCAAGGGAAGTCATGTCAGTTTCTACAATTTTCACTCATAAAAATCAAAACTGATTAAAAATAGCATTGTAACTAGCATCTGTTGAAATGCCTCTCATGGTTATACACCTCATGTATTATTAATTAGTGGTTATAGAACACATCTAATCTACAAAATAATAGTTTACAAGGACAATCTACTCCATCTGATTTCACTCTGTTTCTTTTCACATAGGAGAGGAAAATACAAGAGATCCATCACAACAGAAGGACAGGAAATTTTAAATCTTGGGAGTTACCTGATCCAAAGAGAATCAAGAATAGAAAAGGAAAGTCACATATATAATATATGTATATATATATACATTCATATACACATAATCACACTTTGGTTTATTCTACAAGTCAATCATTTACCAATTTTTTTCTCTCATACCTTGTATTCTAATAAATGATATGAGAGCCTGGGAGTAAACAAAGACAATAGCATAATTAATTAGTATATTTGAAAATCCATGTTTTAAAGACAAAATTTCAGGAAAATGATGGTGATGAGCTACACCACAAAAGTGCAAGGACATATAGTTCCTAAATAGAATGATCTGAACAAATCACAATAAGATTTGGAGGATTTACGAGGATGTTAGTGATGAGACTTCAGAGATAAGCAGGTGGAGAAGCTAGTGTAAAGAAAGACACTAGCACATGTGTAGACCTAACTTACTTGAGAAATCACAAGGATGTCATTGTAACTAGAGAAGAAAGGGGCAGTGATATAAAATAGTGGACAATGAAGTCAAGGAGACAATATAAGACCTTAACATGGAAGTCTTCTGAGACACTAAAAAGAGGTTTGCTTTTATTCTGAGTGATGTAGAAAAGCCATTCAGGATTTGGAAAGAAGTGATGACTTGTTATGACTTATGGTTTTAAGAAGCTCTCTCAGACCACTCCCATAATACTTAGCTAAACTATTGTGTTATTCCGGGTAGGTGAGAGGAACAAATTTATAGACATGCATATGGATATAAGGGAATGGTTTATATACGAAAGGAATGGAACCCCGAGAAAGCATCCCAACCCAGTTCAGTTCAAAGTCATAAGTCTGATATTAGCCCATATGCCTGATACCAGTCTATAATGTCTCCTTCCAACTTTCGAAGTCACAGGTCAGTGGGTGCAGAATTCCAGCACTGGCAGGGTCTCCCCATGGCTCCTCACTTCCAGGGCTCAGGGTTCATCAACAGCATCCAGTGGTGGTAGAAGGGGTCTCCACGTGGCCTCTCCAGCTTCAGAGGTCTGGCAAAGCTGTGTGGCTTCTCCTCTGGGTCCTCAGATGCTGCCATCTTGTCTTGTCCATGATTCATCATCTCTGAGACTAACTCCCAATCTGGGAGATAGCTTCTCATCTCCATGAGGGAAATATCATGAGATTTCCCAGAAGTCTCATGTGAAAGCCATGCCCACACAGAGACCTCATTGGCTACCCCATGGCTATCTCCAGACCAACAGACTAGACTCCACCCCTACATCTCAATAATAAAATTAACATAAGTACATGACTGCCACAGCTATAAAAGCTACAACTCAGAATCAAGCAACATAGTAAGGAGCTATTATAGTTTACAGGTAAAAGAAGCTACTTGCGGCCTGAGCCCTGGTGACATAAGTGGTTGAGTGCGAGACTGCGGCCGTGGGTTTGGCAGTTCAAATCCAGCAGCAGCTCTCAGGAGCAGCACTGGGTAGTGCCCACGACCACCAGAGGACAGTGATGCCCCCGTCTCCCCCCCCCCAAAAGAAGCTACTTGCTTGAATTTAGATGACTGTAATGAAATCAGAGAGACATTTAGATTACAGAAGAACATTGTAGGTTGAGTAACAGGTGCATAAATTTTCAGTAAAGTTCATATATCTAGATTTGTGGGCAAAAGAGTTGCAGTAGCTCCCGGGCAGCTTCAGGAAGTTTAAGCTGCAAATGAACTCTCAAAAACAAAATAGAAACTGAGAGGTGTAAATAGTCAAAGGGTCATGCAGAGATTTGATGGTGCATCATACACAACACACACATAAAATATGAAAAAAATAACTGGCTTTAAAATTCCAGCACTCAGGAAAGTGGTCTAAATTAGCGATGTGGACTACAAAGGTTTCATCAAATAGATGTTAGATAAAACAACAGGACTAGATGATTATATCAACAGCATTAGTATCAATTAAAGATAAAAGTGGACCAAAACTTAACCTTGCAAAAAATATTAAAAGGTCAAGAAGAAAAGAAAGTAACAGTAAATGGTCAAGAAGAAAAGAAAATAACAGTAAATGATGCTGAAACTATAGTGTCAGGGAGATGATAAAAAACAAACTGGAAATCATAGGATCACGTAAGCAAAATTACTAACAAATGTATTAAGGAAAGTGTGTTCTTGAAAGGCAAGAAATATAGAAAATTTAGGTAATTAAGTTTATAAAAGGAAATGTAAGTAGTGTTCTTGATCTAAAAGCGTACAATATGATGCTATGGAGGAAATTCTTCAAGTTGGTTTTAGAGAGATTTGAAAGAGAACAATAAGATACAGTGAGGACAACCAGAATTTATAGAAGTTTTTATTGCACAAAGGAGCAAAGACCTGAGGTGGGAGATGACAGGGAACAGGGGGAATGAGAGACTGTTTAAAAATGGAATAAGAGCATCCTTGTATGCTACTGGGAATCATCCTGTAGATACATTGCATTATCTTTTTTTATGTATAAGATTGCACTTATTTATTTATTTAAAGATCTTTTATTGGGATTCTTACCATTTTTATATCAACCCATACATCAATCAAGAATATTTGTAACCATATTGTCATCATCATTTTCTAAACATTTACTTTCAATTTGAGCCCTTCTGCCGCATCATCCATAATTAGAGATACTTTCAGAAGATGTATTGTAGAGTAGACTCCATATGCGTCAAATGGAAATCTAAACTCTAGACCAGAGATTGAATATATAAACATTCTTAAGAGTGAACCGGAAGTCAAGAATTCAGGCATAGTGGCTCCTACCTGACCTGTATTTGTATAATTTCCTTTTCTCATCAGTCATTTAAATTCTATACCCCTGGCTAGACTAATGACACTATCGATACCTACTGGTTATGCATCGGGCTTCTAACTTCAAGGTCAGTAGTTAAAAATCACAAGCCAACTCCACAAGGGAAGGAGGAGGTTTTTTACTCCTGTGAAAGATTTGCAGCTTTGGAGACTCCCAGGGACAATTCCCCCCTGCGAATAAGTTCCCCATGAGTCAGCGCTGATTTGAGGACAGTGAAAGTGATTCCAGAGGGATATGATTGATAATGTTCTCTAACATATACTGACAATGATGTCTCTAAGGTGAACCAGAGACATATAAATAAGGGGGCAGTACCCCAAAACCCTGAATTGGTTCAAAGCTATATACTTATTTTTATGTTTTACAAGCAACCATATCACCTTTAAAGTACTGGCCATGACAATCCCATCCTTGGAAACAGTTTTCAGCTCATATGCTTAGATGGCTGACAGCACCTTTTTTGTTGTTTATTGGTTTTTATTTAATCACTTTATTTGGGGGCTCATACAGCTTATCACAACCTATACGTCCATACATTGTACATTTGTACTTTTGTTGCATTCATCATTTTCAAAGCATTTTATTTCTACTTGAGCCCTTGGCGTCAGCTCTAATTTATTTTTTTGTCCTCCCTTCCTCCCTCCCCAAACCGTCCTTCCCCATGAAAGCTTGCTAATTGGTCCTGAGGGGTTTATATGTCCTGGATTCCCTGTGTTTCCAACTCTCATCTGTTTCCATGTAGATGATCTTGTCTAGCCAGATTTGTAAGGTAGAATTGGGGTCATGAGAGTAAGAGGGAGGAGGCATTAGTGAACTAGAGGAAAGTTGTATAATGCATTGGTGCTACATTGCACCCTGACTTGTCTACTCCATGAATATCCAGTTGCCTAGATGGACTTTGGGTGTCCACTCCACACTTTGCCTCATTCACAATGATATGATATTTTGTTCTGAGTCTTTTGATGCATGATAGCTGATCCTATGGACACCTTGTGATCACACAAGCTGGTATGCATCTTCAACGTGAGCTTTGTTTATTTTTCACCTCGATAGCAGCTTATTTATCTTTATGCCTTTAAGATCTCAGTCACTATATCTTTTGATAATGAAGCACCGACAGCTTTCTTCACCACATTTGCTTATGTACCCATTATGTCTCCAGTGATCCTATCAGGAAGGTGAGCATCAGAGAAGGCCAGGGTAATAGATCAAAGTGTTGCTGCATTGAGGGAGTCCTTGAGTAGAGACCTAATGTACACCTGCTACCTTATTACTAAATCTATAAATATGTATACATAAATCTATTTCCCATTATCATATGTAAATATATTTACATATATACATGCCTATATTTAGACCTCTATAATCCCTGTCCTATAATGTGCCTCTGCATTCTCATAAACAAAAAAAAATTGCATGGAGCAAGGTCAGATGAGTAAGGTGCATGGAACAAGTGAGGCTTGCTCTTTATTGTCAAAAACTGGTGCACTGAGATGGTAGTGTGAGCAAGGGCAATGTGGTGATTGCAAAACCAATCCCCCATTTGCCACAGATCAGGTCTTTTAGGGTGCTTATTGGGAATATATCACTTATTTTATTTTTTGAAATAATTTGTGGGGGTTGTACAACTCTTATCACAATCCATACACCAATTGAATCAGGCATGTTTGTATATATGTTATACGTGTGTTGTGATGATGGCTCACATCTGGGTAGTGCTTCCTTCTGTTGCACTTCGGGTCACTATTTGCTGAGCTGACTGGGAAAATCCCCACAGCAATAGCAACAGCAGCATAGTGGTGTCAATGAGCAACTATGTTAACAGAAGCTTGAAGACCATTGAGCATGAGCAATGCACAGCAGAAGTGATCATTTAACACATAATTGCAAAGATGACTCCAATGACAAGACTGATAATCACAACCATGCAATTATTCAAGTTTTCCTTCCTAGCAAACTGCCTTGATGTTGCTTAATTTGTACTTCAGTGTAGTTTTAGAGGCTGTATATCTTGACATACTATGCCCTATATCTTGCATCCCTGCTGGCATGGTGGTTATGAGTTTGGCTGTGAGGTAAGCAGATGAAAACACCAGCTGCTCTGTGGGAGAAAGATGGAGCGTCCTACTCCTGTAAAGAGGTACAGTCTTGGAAACTCAATGGAGCAATTCTACTGTGTCCTCTAGGGTAGCTATAAATCTGCTTAGACTGCATGCTAGTAAGTTTGGTCTTGGTTTGGTATACCTTGACACACAGTGGAAGACTCTTCCAAAATAACATGTGATAGATTAGCTATGTTTTAGAAAGGATGACTCCCAGAGGTATGATTTACACAAGTGATGAGATGATGCTATATTCAGACTGTTGACTGATTTAAAATATCCTCTACCTTGTCACAGTCTGAAGCAACAAAACATTGCCTGCAAATGAACTTGAAGGATCAAGAAAATGTTCTTAATACCTTACAGCACATTGCCACTATTTTTGTATATTAGGTTTGTGCATTCCTATGCTTTCCTTTTCTAACAAATTCATGCTTCTATCTCTCCAACACTGATTCTTCCATTGTAAGGATAGAGCAATTAGATGAAAAACAGCCCATCTCTATGGACACGTCTAAAGGTCTGTGCTGAGATAATTGTAATAGTTAATCTAGGAACTTGCTCTATATTGTATAGGAGAACTCTAGTGCCCCATAGATGACACAGTGACTTTCCTGAGCTTGCAGACAAGTCACATCAGAACCTTGATGCAGCTGATAATAATATTAGGAAAGGCTGAGAGAACTTTGTATACAGATCAACTTGAAGAACACGTACACAATTCTGCAGGCTCAGGGAAGTCCTTCAGGCCACCTAAGTAAATAACTCCTTGGGTTGCTGATGCCTGAAATTACATAGTAAGAGTTTCATTTCTCAACCCCAAGCATGTGATTGCTGAGTATTTCCAGGAAATTCCGAGGAAATGCCAATTTCCTGGTTATGATAAAACTCTCAGTTCTTGCTATATCCAAGAAAAAAAGAATTTTCAGGGAATTTTCTGAGTGCTGATTTTGACAATCAGAGATTATGAGGCTGTTGGATCCTAGAAAGAAGTGGAAGAATACAAATTTAAGCAATAGTAGACTAGGGAGAGGTGAAAACAAACAAAAGAAGTTGAAGAAAAAGAAATGGCTCAGTTATCTAATAAAATAGATTTTACTGTCATTTCCAGATCTGGAGGATGGTGCTGCTGTTTCAGTACATGTTGTATTTACTGTTATCTTATGATTGAAATGTAGCAGAGTTCAAGGTGTGTGTATCTCTGCATGTGGGGCTGGGTGACTATAGTGTGGCATGGGAGTTAGACAATTTTAAGCCCATAAGGCTATTAATTGTGATACACCTTTTCCAGCTTGGAGGCAAGCCTGTAAATTGCATGAGCCCTCATTTTTCCGCTCATTTTCAAATTTTCTCTTTAAAATATGATTGTACGAATTTAGAAATGCACTGAGACAGGCACTATGCATCTCTCACATGGATGCATGATCTACTGAAGAATTCACTTTTAACTTTGTATTCCTCGGGAAAGAAGGCTTAGTGTTGCAGTGGTTAAGCACCAGTCTCAGGCCTGAAGCCACGAGCAGCTTTCTGGGAGAAAGACATGCTAATCTGTTTTCAGAAGGATTGACAACTGGGAAACTCCATGGGCCAGTTCTACCCTGTCCTGCAGGGCTGCTATGAGTTGAAACCAAGTTGCTGGTGACAGGTTTATTTTGGTTGCTTGCTTTTTTATTGATTTGATCCTGTAGAATAGCTTCAGTTGTTTAAGGAAATGAACCTAATCATTGAAACCATGTTCATTCAATTACTGAAAATTGTTCTCATTTAGTCTGCTGTGTGCCATGGAGCAGACAAGAGACTGAAGAGACTTTAACAGGTTTTTTTTTTTCTTAAGGAAAACTACTGTACTTTTTAACTCTAATTTCATATTTGGCTGTCTCTCAAAACTCTCTGCCAAAAAGGAATAAACCAAAGATGTACTTGTTTAAGCTTTAAAAAAACTCTAGATAATAAAACCACTGGAGCTAATATATGTAGATATATTGAGAGATTTATCTCAGGAAAATAGCTCAACTTGTTGTAGAGGCTGGCAAGTTCCAAGTCTATGGGTCAAACGTCAGTCTTCTAGAACTGACAGCACCAAGATAGGCAGGTCAGATGGCATGCGCTAGGTCAGAGGCTGCAGAGGACAACAAATCCCCAAATTGGCTGGCATTGCAAAAGAGCCACTGACTCCAGCCAAAGAGTAAGAATTCAGATGATGCTGAGCTAAATCAGGATCCAAATTGAGAAAGTGAGCTTAGCCAGAATATACAAATATAAATGTGTGTATGTGGCTAGATAGATAGATAATAGATAGATATAGATGATAGATCGATAGATGGATAGATAGATAAATGATAGATGAGAGAGAGAGAGAGAGAGAGAGAGAGAGAGAGAGAGAGAGAATTTGATGCAAGTCACATCCTTGAGGAATGGCCCTTTCAATTGGCTGCTCATCGTATATCTCAGAACGGAAGTGATTACATTATATCAGGCCTCATCATGGGGGCTGGTACATTATAACTGTGAACCCACTGAGAATCACACCCCAGCCACGCTGACACACCATCTTAACCATCACAAAGAATAACTAGATGAAATATTTTTATAAGTGGGAATAAGTATTTCTATACTTGTCTATTTGTTCAGTTTTATCTCATAATTGAATCCTGCTTACATATGTTAAAATCTATATGTTTATGTCTATTTTTGAAAATCATATGACTTAATTGAAAAGTAATAGTAATTCATTTTTCACATTTCAGTTAAATTGCTACCTAAATGTTGCAAATCTTAAAAAATAAGATTTTTCTGAAAACACAGTTTGGTCTCTCTTTTAACAGTTAAGGTTTCATTTTCTATAAAGCCAAGTGATGGTTTGTATAACTTTAAAACTTAAATTTTATATATTTCTCAAAGCAGCTGAAAGCCAGAGGAAACTTGAAGGATTTGTGCTCTCTCTATTTTAAAAAAGATGAAAACTGAAGTAGCAGTTGAATGATTCCCCCAATCCTCACAGTAAGGCAAGTCCTGGATATAGATTCATCATTCCCTAAAGAACAGTTAAACTTAGAAATCAGAACAATCCAAATGGATGCAAATGAACCTGGTAGTGTTGGAAGACATGAAGATGGTTTCCATGGAGATGCTTCATGAAGATGAAAGAGACTGGTCCCTGAATTATTGATAAAGGAGATCTGTCCTCTGGAGATGAGAAGGGAATCAGTGAGCCATTCACACTGTTTAGTTTGTCATTTTGTGTTTCCTTAACAAATACAGGTGGGGACTATTTTCCTCCATCACTAAACATGTCACTTTGGCTCCCCCAAAGTCTTTGAGTTGGATGCTGAAGGAGATTCATTCTAGTGTATGCTTGCCATTCACCCTTACCTAGAGGGGTCAGGCAATAAAACTAGAATGATTTGAAGACACCAAACTATTTCTGGTCTGCTCATTTCAACCCCATGACCACTTTAAATTTTTATGCTGAAACTGTAACAGAAGAAGGCTAGTACCTCAAGGGAAAACACCTCATTTGCATTCAAATTCCCAATACTTACTAGACTAGGAATACTTACTTATTAAAGAAAGAGATTGGTCTCTGGTTGGCTCAAATGGTTAACTAGATTACTGGTTGAAAGGTCCATGGTACTAGCCTACTCTGAAAAGCCTTGCAAGGTAGGCTGGGACTATCCTCCAAAAGATCACAGTCTTGAATAAAGACCCTACCGATCACTTGTACTCGCACATATAAGTTGCCATGAATGCGCACCTGATCCACACCAACTGACAACAGCAGTGGTCATGTTAAATTACAAACTACCATTAAATTAAAAGGTGAATGAAGATGACCTTGTCTTAAAGTTATTTGGTCATTTATCTCCTAAAACTGAACATGTGTGCATACATACCTACATATGCATTACATCTATACATGTGCACACACGAATACATTTTTACATATATGGGATATTCAAAATTTCATGGAAAAATGGCATGATAGGAAAATGAATTTGTCCAGAAACATTGTGAAGCCCCAACATATGTATTTGTAGATACAGATGAATACACAATTGTTGACAGCCATGATAATACAGTAATAATAAAGTGTAGATGGCAGGCAAGGCCTACAGTATAGTTGAGGACACCCGAAAAAAGCAGGGCAGAGAGGGAATTATTATTATTATCATTATTATTAGGGGATTAGTGACTTTCTTCTTTAAAATCCAGCCCCCAAATTACTCTGTCAGCACAAGTTGTAAAAAATTGGTGAACAAATTAAACAAACCTAGTCAAATAAGATCTGAGTTAAAGTAGTAAAATACAGAATACTAGCTTTAGTAAATCAATGGTATTAATAAACAGTACTTTAAGTGCTTGATTTACTCCATCTACAAAATACAATAAAATAATATAAATGTATAAACATCAAGTCATTTTGTAGAAAGCTACTGAAAATGAAAATCTGATTGAGATTCCAAGGAAATTTTAAGGATTTAAGACTTTCAGATACTTATTTGTGCATGGAAAGCATGCAATTGCTTCCTCACTCCTCTATTATATTCGAGAAAGTGATCGCAACATCAAATGCAAATGGAGAACTGCTGCTGGACTTGAACCACCAAGCCAGTGGGCCACAGTCCCGTACTCAACCACTACGCCACCTGGGTTCAGCCCCCCAAAATCCTTAACTTTCTTTTTTTTGGGGGGGGGGGAGGCATCACTACCCTCTGGTGGGAGTGGTAGGCCCGCCTTGCTCCTGTTGGATTTGAACTGCCAAGCCAGTGGGTCACAGTTCCGCATTCAACCACTAGTCCACACCGGGGATCGCGTTTGGTCACTCTTCAAAATGAGGTCTCTCTTTTTTTTCTTCCAGTTTTGCAACAAGTCCTTGAACTACAGCGATTTTACAAGCTTGTCAATTTGGTCTCAGAACTGATTCTAAATTGAATCGTTGGGAGGCAAAGATGTAAAAGATTCCAACTCTGAACTGAATCCAAAAGTGTTTCAACAATCTCTTTCAGTGTCAAAGATTCGACAGTTGGATTTGGATGACTTATGCTTCTCCCTGGAATTTATAATCAATGATGATTCTAATACATAACTAAGAGTCAATAATTAGCTCCCTGGTACCAAATTTCACCAAGTACCTTGAAACTGTATTATCAACTACTGTGGACATGGACGGATAACCACGAGATGATTTAAGAATTGGCCTGACCTGATCTCTGGCTGCATTTCCAGTTAACCCTGCTCTCCTTCTCACTCTTGCCCTTTCTACTGCAATCATACCTCGACCATCATGTTAGTTTCCTAATAAATTCTGTTTTCTCTTGCTTCTGTGTTTTTGTATTTGGTAGTCCTTTTCCCCTCCTAAAATACTGTCCACCCTCTCCCTCCCACCATTAGTTTCCAGTGGCCCTTTTAAACATTCCTAAAATACCTTCTAGGAAAATCCTTTTTGAACAGACAGAAGCTTATATTAAGCTTCATGTACAATGGTTGCTTATCAGTTTCTTATATTTTATGATAAATACCTTTTAACATATAAAAATATGGTTCACTAAAAGTATGCTGAAGGAAATAACTAATGAAGACAAAGTCAGATTGTAAATTACTCTCAAGTATTATACTACATAATCCCGAATAAATAAAAAGTATTATATTACCACAGGCATATTCCACAAAATTACGAACCCTTAAGGGACATTATTGTTTTCAATGTAGCTGCACAACAAGACCGATACCTAGCACAGCAACCAAGTAAATCGTCAATGACAATGTCCTCACACATTCTATTAGATGGAACGTCATGATGACTCCAGGTACCACTCATTGCCACCACCACCTCACGGTTAATATTGGAATGTAGCAATTCTCTTACATATTTTATTCCATTTCCCCATGAGGCAAATAAAAACTCAAAAGTGAAATTCGCTGTCAGTGAGTCAGTGCTGAAGCCATGTGGGTTTCTGAGACAGGAACAGCTGATGGGAGTTGAAAGCCCAGTCTTCCTCCCTGGAGCACTTGGTTGTTTCCAACGACTGTTCATGAGGATTGCAGCCCAAGGTAGAACCTCCACACCACCAAGGTTCCTCAAGCATCTATACATATTTACTAAGACGGAGTGGCTTTATATCGTTGACACTTTATCTTAACAAAAATAAATTTAGTCAAAAGTATTTCATTTAAACTTCAGAAAGTAGAATTAGGAAGGGATATCATTTCTAATTTCTATGCAGTTATTAAATCCATACATTCATTTGTTCCTCTCATGGCCGGGTTCTCCCCCTCCTCCATCCCTAGCAGCCTGACACTTGACCCAGGCTACAGAGTGTGCGACCCGAGATGCAGCCAGTGTAAGGCAGGCCTATAGGCAGCACAGCGAGGGTCCAGGCTAAGCTCTTGGTCTCTGTGCCATGCCTGACTGAGGACAATGCAGTGGGATTGGTGCAATATGCCACTTTGACCTGTCTTGTGCATGGTGTCTGGGTTTGTCTTCCAGGAAGGACACATGGAACTTAATCCATAACTAAAGGGTTTATGAGTATTTGTAATCCAGGGACTGTCTGTAATAAAAGCACCTTTCTATTTTTGGTAATCATGAATGCGTCTGCAATAAATAAATGCATGCATGTTTTTATGTAGACATGTTCTTAAACCACTTGTGCAAATACCTGAGAATACTAGTGCTGGATGTTGTATGGTAAGATTATGCTTAACTTTGAGAGAAACTGACAAACTTCCTCAGATAGCATACTTAACTTGCATTCCCCAAAGCAACAAATGTGAATTCCTGTTGCTCTAAGTCCTCACCAACCCTGTTTTGGTTAAATTTCAGTTAGGTGCTAAGGTATCTGGTGTTATTGTGGTTATAATTTGAACTGTGACTAGCATGACTGGCTGTTCAGAACCACAAGCAGTTTTGTGGAAGAAAAATTTTTGACCTCCATAAACAGTTACAGTCTCCAGAACTCACTCTGAGGCAGCATTGACTCAATGGCAATGTGTCTGGTTTTGGTGTGGAGCATTAACCATTTTAATAAGTGCACAGTAGTATCTTATAATTGTTTCCACATGTGTTTGTGTTATTCAGGGTAGACTATAGAAACAAATGCATAAACGCTCATGTGTATAAGAAAAAATTTTGTCTATAAGAGCAACTCTACATTAAGATAACATCCCAACCCAGTCCAAAGTCATAACTCTGATACTAGCCCAAGGTTCTGATACCCGTCTATAAAGTCTTCTTCAGACTCAAGAAACACATGCAATGAATTCAGGATGCTCACAGCCAGTGGGTGCAAAGTAAGTGGGGGTAAATGCATCTCGGAGCTGTCAGGAGTCTCTCTTTGGCTTCTCTAGCTTCAGATGTCTCCTTGTATCCATATGGCTTCTCCACAGGGATGTATCACAGGAAGTAAGCCTAGTCAGTAGAGCATCTCCAAGTGAGTGACCTGATAAAGATAGTGTCTCCTGCCTCTAAGAAGGAATTATCTTATTTCCCAGAATTCTTAGAGGAGAATACCATACCTACACAAATGCCTCATTGGCTATCTCCTGATTGGCAGGTTACAATCTACCCCCACACACTCAGTCACCAAATTAGGTGACTGCCACACACCACCTCTTGTCAATTTGACACTTTGTCATAACTCTCTAACCATGTGTAATTTTCAAACAAACAATAAGAAAATCATATCTATGCCTAGCAGGCTAAGGCTACAATGCATGCAATTCAACATGTGCCACTCTCATTTAAACATAACATTCTATAAGTGAAGAAAACAAAAAATATCCAAAAAATTGCCTTACCATTATAGCTAGGTAACATCCACACATAAATCCTTTGAATTTTCCCCCCAATGAAGCTTGTAAGCCTACCACTTCATGCCTTTATTCTCCCATTTCGGGTACCTGATTTCTGTATTGTCCACTTACATCAACCCAGTGCTCTGAGAAAACAATCATGTTTTTTGAGTGAGGAATCTTCATTCCAATTGGAACCTTGTGAAGTCAACATCCATAAGCAAAGTCAAATCAGGTCATGCCATCCATAAAGTCTGCAGCAACATGCACCAGTTCACAGGTTCAAAAATCTTCTCTTCATCTGATTGTATTCTGGTCAACTCAATGTGGACTGTCTCAATTAACCTCACCAGGGTATCCATTGGTTGTCTTCCCTTTAGACCAACGCCCATCACAAATTCTCTGCAAGCCTTGCCCTCTCATGCTAGGTCATGAACTTTACATCAGTCAACCCGCTCTGGCATTTTCCATTAGTTCCTTGTAAACTAGGTCCACAGGTGTCAGTAACCAGACTCGACCCATCTCTTTATTGTTGCATTTCTCCCATTTCTACTCAAAAAGTAGACCCAGGTCACCTAGCAAGCATTTCAGCCTGCCACAGACTTCCTAACATTCAGTACTAGAAAGGAGTTTTCTTCATGGTTCCAGATTCTTTAGAATTTCTGAAAATAATCACTAGTTCAGGAATTCAAAAAACAACAACAACAACAACAAAGTTCTTCCTTCTTGAATCTGTTAATCTGGCCCTTAGGCAGATCTCTCTGAATGCAAATACTGGGTGGAGTCAATCTCTTCAGAGACTTCTTTGAAGGCGTGTCCTAAACCCCTCTAAGGATCAAATTAATGGCTTAAGGCAAGTGGGTTTATAAACTCCCCATTTTCATACTTCCCCAAATGATTTCTATCAATCATTATATCAATAATAATAAACAGTGGAAATAAGTATAAACAAAGTAGAATCAGATGCTAAACTCAATATTAAAAGAGTCAAGTTCAATCCTTATTTAGCTTATCTAAATCCTTAACAAAACTATTCTATTTATACAAAAACATGGGATTAGGTCTCTGAAGGCATCAACCATATCAGCCATTTTACTTAAGCAATACAGTTTCAAAGGAATTCAAATGGTGATTTCTATCCCTGGGCTCAAAATATACGTTAACAACATTCATTTTTGCCATTTCATACAGGAATAACCAAAGCAACATCCAAACAAAGTAATCAAAATTTTATCTACCCATATTGTTTCCAGAAAACAGCTTAGTAAACTGCAAGAACATATCTGACTTCTGGCTAGCCAAGGAAGAAATACTATTATGAGGCAGAAGTTAAACAAATATCTCCTCTCAAATTTTATTATTTGTTTCTCCAGTACCCCACTCCCAAGGTATCATACTATGTTAGTCTGAATAGACTAGAGGAACAAATTCATAAACACTCATATGTGCATAAGAAAAAGTTTAATATATAAGAGCAAATGTACATTAAGAAAACATCCCAACTCAGCCCAGTCCAAGGTCATAAGTCTGATATTAGCCCATATGTCTGATGCCAGTCTATAAAGTCTTCTTCAGACTCACAGAACACATGCAATGAAGCTGAATTCAGGATGATCACAAACCACTGGGTGCAAAGTCAGTGGCAGTAGAAGCATCTCAACTCTGGCAGGGTCTCTCTGTGGCTTCTCCAGCTTCAGAGGTCTCATTGTATCCATGTGGCTTCTCCTCAGGGATGTGTCATAGGAAGTAAGCCTTATCAGTAGAGAGTCTTCAAGTGAATAAACTGAGAGAGATAGTGTCTCCCTCCTCCAAGAAGGAATTACCACATTCCCCAGAATTCTCAGAGGAGAAGACCATGCCCACACAGAGGTCTTGTTGGATATCTCCAGATTGGCTGGCTAGACTCCTGTGTTAGTCTGGGTAGACTAGAGAAACAAATTCAGAAATGTGTACATGGATATAAGGGAAAGGTTTATATACAAGAGGAATGGAACATTAAGAAAGCATCCCAACCCAGTTCAGTCCAAGGTCATAAGACCAATAACATCCCATATGTATGATTCCAGTCTGTAATGTCTCCTTCCAAATTACAAAGCACATGCAATGACACCAGGACAATCACAGGCCAGTGAGTGCAGAGTCTTGTGTGTCTGGCAACAGGAAAGCCAGAAGCATCCCAGTGGTGGCAGGGGTCTCCCCATGGCTCCTCACTTCCAGGACTCCATGCAGAGTCCATCAACATCATTCAGTGGTGGTAGAAACACCTCTGTGATGGCATGGGTCTCCACATGACTTCTCTAGCCCCAGAGGTCTGGTTCCATCAGGGCAAGCCCATGAGGCCTCTCCTCTGGCTCCTCCATTCTCCCGGAAGCAGGACTAATCAGCATCTTGTCAGCTCATCTTGTCAGATTCCTCTCCAAGAGACTGACTCAAGTCTCTCTTCTCCAATTGGGAAATATGGCAAGTCTTCCCAGAATACTCAGGAGAAAGCCATGCCCACACTAAGACCTCATTGGCTATCTCCAGATTGATAGGCTAGACTCCACCCCTACACTCCCGATGATGAAAAGGACACACAAGTATGACTGCCACAACTCCAATCCCACACTCTTAATCTTCAAATTGACACAAGATTAGATGACTGTCACAGCATTTCTCTAATAAAAGAAAATATTGACCATTATCTGATATGCCCATTTCTCATTTGCATATCTTCTTTGTTGTGGTAAGAGTCTTGATGGTGTAGTCTTAAGTAATTAGGCTATAACCCACCTGGTCGGCAGTTCAAAAATCACCAGCTGCTCTGCATGAGAAAGGTTTTCTACTTTTTATAACTTTTATAGTCTCAGAAACTCACAAGCGGCAGTTCTACCATGCCCTACAGAGTCAGTATGAGTAAACAGCAACTGAATGGCAGTGAATTTTATTTGTTTTGTTGTGCTGTCCATTCAGATCCATGGTCTATTTTTTAATCAGGTTCATTGTTTCATTACTATACAGTTGTACGAGTCCATCGTATGTTTTGGGCCTAAATCCATCAGGTATACGTTTGGGGGAATACTTTTGCCCAGTTTATGGATTGTGTTTTCATATTCTTAATGCTTTTCATATGAATAAGGTAAAATTTTAAGTTCATAAAGTCCAATTTGTCAGGTTCATTTTCATTCATATTTTCTTTCTTGAATTGAGCTTTCAGATTTTTTTCTAAAAACTATATTTAAAATCACTATCAGGGAGATTTTTTTCTTTTTGATATTTGATAGTTATACACTTAGGTCTCTAATCCATTTTGAATTTATTGAAACACATTAAAGTTTGTTTCTTAGATATATATAGATATAGATATATAGATATGGGTGCATTGAATTGCTACACTATCACTCTTTGAAAAACATCATCACTTTACAAGTGGATTTTTTTGACACTTTTGTCTCAGATCAGTTATGTTACCATTATGGGGATAACCTAAGGAAAAAAACAGCAGGAATTTTTTTCAAAACAATGGATTTAATTTTTTTTGACAAAACAACCATATCACTTTCAAATTAGTGTCCATTACACTTAATACATTTGTCAAATCTGAAATTCCATCTTTGGAAATTTTTTTTCAAACTCATCTGTTTAGATAAGTGACAGTACTGCCCTCAGTTTTTTCCTTCACCTCTTCCACATCATCAAGTCACTCTCCTTTCATGTCCCTCTGCATTTGTGGAAACAAAAATAAATTACATGGAGTGAGGTCAGATGAGTAAGGTGCATAGAGCAACAGAAGCATGCTGTATTTTCCCAATATTTTGCATGGAGATGACTGCGTGAACTGGTGCATGGTAGTGGTGGCAAAACCAGTCCCCCATCTTCCACAAATCAGGCCTTATAGGTCACACATTGTTATGCAATCTTTTCAGAATCTCTAAATAGAAAGTTTGATTATCAGTCTGACATGGAGGAACAAACTCCAACTATACTATCCACCTCTCATCAGAAAAACAAACAAATGAACACTATCTTAATCTTTGATTTTACTTGATGGGGTTGGGAGGGATGGGTTCTGAGTTGATGATGGTGTTTTCCACTGACTTGACTGATGTTTGCTTTCAGATTCAAAAGAATAATGCCATGTTCTGTAAGCAGTAATGACCTTGGGGGAAAAGTCTGGGATGCTTCAGAGTTGTTCTTTCAAATCTTGGTATGTTTCTACCCAACATTCTTTTCCCTGATAGCCAGAATCAGAAGCGCAAATTTTGCAATGACCCTGCTCACCTGTGTTAGTCTAGGTAGATTAGCGAGAAAAATTCATAATCACACATATGTATTAGCAGACAGTTTTAAATTGTACATTAAGAAAACATCCCGACCCAGTCCAGTCCAAGGTCATAAGTGCAATTTTAGCCTACATGTCCAGGACCAATCTATAAATTCCTCTTCAGATTCATGAAACACATGCAATGATACCAAATGCAGAGAGATCACAAACCAGTGGGGAGGATGTCTTTGGATACAATGGCACTGTAAACGTCTCAGCACTGGCAGAGGTCTCTCTGTGATTTCTCTAGTTTCAGAGATCTGGTTGCATCAGGGTCGGTCCATGTGTCTTTGCCAGCTCAGAGCACTAAGGTATTTCCATGTGTCTTGTCAGCTGCAACATCTCCCAGGGAAGTCAGCAGAGAGAGGGAAGTGTCCCACGCCTCCAAAGAGGAACTGCCATACTTCCCAGCATTCTCAGGATAAGGCCATGCCCACACAGAAGCCTCATAGGCTATGTGATCTGATTGACAGTCTAGACTCCACCCCTTCACTTGTAATCCTCTCAAATTGACACCAGATTCTGTAACTGCCACATCAACCATTAAAATTTGTTGAACCAAGCTCCAATATAGTCTAGGTAACTAGGTATCTTTTTAACAGTCCATCATTGGTCTTTGAGCAAAAATGTATTGATTTTGTTGATATTTTCATCTATTTGGGACATTGATGGTTGTCCAGAACAAGGCTTGTCATCAATAGACATTTTACTTTTCTTGAAATGAGAAATCCACTTATACATTTGAGTTTTTCCCATATCACTGTCCCTGTAAAGTGTGTTCAAAATCACAACAGTTTCTGTAATATTTTTCCTGAGCTGGAAACAAAATGTCACAGCTGCACACTTTTAAATAAGCCATCACAAAAAATGAAGTTTTAGCAAAACTGTTTTTATGAAAAAAAAATCCACTGTGACCAGAGAGAAACTTCCCAGGTGATGCCAGTGGGTGCGCTAACTCAGACACATAACTGGATGCTCAACTAGTGGAAAAAATGAGTACTATGTATATTCTGTTTTTGATGGGGTACACCTTTATATTTCTGGACTCTCTAGTATTTTCCAGGAATCCCTGTTTGGTCTACGAACCACAAGGTCAGCAGTTCAAAAATGGCATCCTACTTTGTGAAGAAGGATGAGGTTTTCTATAACTGTAAGAATTCTTGTCTCATAAACCCTTTAGTATAGCTCTACCATGCCCTATAGGGACACTATGAGTTGATACCACCTCTATAACTTTGAATTTGCTTTTTGGTTTTAATTCTAGATCCTGTCATTGGTGTAAATTTTTGTGTTTTTCCCAATACCACAATCTTGATTCCACAATGGCAGTGAGTATGGTTTAGTTTTGTTTGTAGATCATCAAATAACTTAAAAGTTTATCCTAAAAACCTTTACTTCCTAGTTTAAATATTTTGTAGATGCTATAAGATTCCCTGGGGAGTGGGGGGGTGGGGGGGGGGGAGAGGAGGCAACCATGCCATATGTGAATTTAGACAATGTCATTTCTTTCCCTGTTTGTTGTTTATCTTTGTTTATTTTTTTAGACTCATCAATGGATGAATTATGAGATTTTGCATCTTTCAAATACTGGCCTACTTTATCTAAGTTATGAAGTTGATGGGCATAATAATCCTTTATTTTGTTTTCAATACCCATAAGATCAACAATCATGATTTTTTCCTTAACTTCTGGTAATGATCATTTCTCCTGTCTCTTTTTCCTCAGTTAACAATTAATTTAGTTAGAGGCTTATCAATTTTTTGCTTTTTCTAAAAAATTAAATTTCTATTTTGTTGATTTTCCCTGCTGTTTTCTGCTTTTCAATTTCACTCGTTCTTTTTCTAACTTTAAGTATTTTTTTTCTGTTGCCTGCCTTGGATTTATGTGATCTTTATAATTTCCTAAATGGAATATTTGTATTAAGATTTTAGATTTCTCCCCAATTTTTATAGTAACTCAGAACTTTAAAATTTCTGCTGAGTACTGCTGTCAATGTGACTCACAAATTTTGATAAGTAGTGAATTTATTTTAATTTAATTTTTTATTCACCTGTTGGAAGATTGAACAATTCATTAAAATTATTTGTGTGTTTCTAGAATAATTTCTGTTAGTGGACTTCACTTAGTGGCAGTGGGTTTGGTTTTTTTGTTCCTGTGATTTTGTTTTGTTCTGGCTACGTTGGTTCGGGGATTCGGTGCCTTCTGATCTCAGAGGTCTCTGGCTGGTTTGCTGACAAATTTCAGTCCTCTGCTAGACCCAAGAAAGGTCAATGATTTCAGTTCTGAGATCTTTTCATACCAGAAATAAAATTGAAAGTCCCCCTCTATTGTTTTAATTATGTTTTAAAACCAAAGCAAAAGCCTTTAATTCAGCAAAAAAAGTTTATTTCTCATCCAAATTTCTAACATATCTGTAGTATTTCCTTCATCTCATCACCTCCCAAGCATCCCACAAGTTGCCTAACTGCCATCACATCTTTATACTACATTTTTTAGACCATAAGACAGACTCCGCTTCCCACCACTACCACCACCACAGGGTGGGCAGGAATGAGGGTGCATTTTCTGGTCCAAAGATTTTAGAATACTGGTACTATTTGGTTCAGAATATTTTTTCTTATTTTCCTGCTCCCAAAACTGGATGTGTCTTATGGTCAGGTGCACCTTATGGACCAAAAAAATATATATAGTAACTGCTTCTACTTAGGCCATCAATGATTGATGACTAACCAACAGTGATTGACACTTTGAATCAGTTTCTGCCTGAGTACCTCTGCATCACTTGACAGCAATGACATTTTGAAATGTCCCCTGATATTTTAGTCAGCTGTTTTTATTTTGTCTACCCATGAGTCCTCCTTTACTTACTCCTGAGTGTTGGGAACTTTTTAACTTCACGTTTTTCTCTGTCTTCT
Source organism: Nesogale talazaci (assembly GCA_004026705.1). Taxonomy (NCBI): domain Eukaryota; kingdom Metazoa; phylum Chordata; class Mammalia; order Afrosoricida; family Tenrecidae; genus Nesogale; species Nesogale talazaci. The sequence goes on along the minus strand of PVJH01007346.1, from coordinate 35,497 downwards.
GTGTTCTCCTCTCATGCTGCACAATCAGACTCAAATCTTATCTACTTTCATTGTTTTAATGATGTGAGAAGGAAACATTTTCTTTCTCTCTCTAACAGGAGCTCAACCCCACACTTCCAACTCATACCTCATTCCTTGTAGAACAGGTCTCTTTGGATATCTCGGAAGCATATCTAACTTGTCATCTCCAGAACCGAACTTTTCATCTCCCTTTTGCCTGCTTCCTTTCTCAGATCACTTTCTCAGTTTGTATTCCCAAGCAAGAAAACAAGAGACCATTTCTATCCCGAAATTACCAAACTTTACATTGTTGTTTATTGTAATTCCTGGGCACCTTCCAGCAGTAAGTCCAAGGGTATGCATGCTAAAAAAAATAAGTGTACTCTACAATTCCTAAAATCCACTTCTAAAAAATAAGCTTAAAACTGGACTCCAAAATGTGTTTGCTCTTTAGCTTCACTGGCTTTCTCCTCTGAAGACAGTGATATTGCATTAGCTTTGAAGTTCAAATGAAACAAAACTTTATAAAACATAAAGGAAAAATATTTTCTTTCACAATTAAATTAATTTCATTTCACAATTAAATCATTATTTTTAATAATATTTCTATTTACATGATTCAAAATTTCATAATACCTTTTAAAAAAGAGGATGGCTAACTTGCTCAGATCTCTTTCTACAAAGTGCAGTATAAAGAAGAAATACTGGGTAGTGCCTTTTACCTTTTGCCTAGTATCCTTTCATGGCTTCCTGTGATTCCCTTAACAGTAAGCTCTGAGGCCTTCTTTGAGGATTCTGTAATTGTTGTTACAAAGGTTTGAGGTTTTTAAATAAAAGACTGTGATGTGCATAGATATTTTATTCACATAAAAAGAGAGGCAGGGTATGATGAAATTCACCCCAAACTCTCGCTGTTAACAATTCTCTATATAATCTCATAGGGGAAGGTAGAAATGCTTCTGCAGGGTATCTGAGATATAACATATTTTATGGGAGCAAGTAGCCCTGTATTTCTCCTTCAGTGGTTTCAAAGTGTACGACGTGAGGGTAGCAGCCCAATGTGTATCCACTACACCATCAACATCACTAGGACGTTTCTACATTCTACCTTCTTGAACGAGACTTGAGACATCCCTTGGACTATACCTGAGAGATCGCTTCCTTCTCTTCAGGGTAAGATATAGAGAAGTAAGGCTGGCCATGTGCTGTGCGATAATCGTGTTTATGCAAGAGAACAAAAACATTAGTGGCAGCCCAAACAGGGGGAAGGTTTCTTTGTTATGGAGGAAGAAGTGAGAAAAAGAGAGAGACAGAGACAGAGAGAGATAATTCCCAACTCTTCCTATCAAAGAGAAGGCTCAGCGCAAGGTCTTTACTTGAGTGACCTGCGTGAGAGATTACAATAATGTCTTGCTAGTATTGAAGAAGTCTTCTTAATAGCATTTTGTTATGGCTCAATAATCATTTTGTGATTTATGATTAAATATGTCAAATTTCAAAAGCTCCCATACCATAAGGTTATTATCAATATTCACCTTTTATAATCCATCTAGCCTCAAGATCACAAAATTGCAAGACTGTAATCTTCACAAACATCGGGACCTTGCATTTCTGATCAATGACATAATGCTAATTACCAAAACCAAACTCATTGTCATCGAGTCAGTTGCAAATCATAGAAACTTTATGGAGTGTCTTCAAGGATTCATAAGCTTTTGTAGGAGCAGACAGGCTTATCTTTGTGGAGCAGCCTGGGCATGTGGACCACACTATTGGCTGGTCATTGCTAGCCTAACAATGCCACTAAGATGGCACCTCAATAAATTTAATTGATACTGCAGCATAAACAGCAGCACACATATATCTGTGTATCTAGAATACTATTTTAATTTGTTGAATTATTTATTGAGAAGAGCCTGGATTGTCTTCAATTGGTGGTAACAGAGGGGACTAAGTGAGAACATGGTGAATAATTCTTTAAATTTAACTATATTTGTAATTTTGAAGAATTTTTTACACATTAGCGCATTAAGCTCCCATATAAGACATTTTCTTGTAGAATTCATAAGCATGATATGTCAATGAATATATTTTGTGAGAAGAAGCAGCCCCTGGAAAACAGCGTATTGCTCATAGGCCTGCTAAATACAAGATGAACAGTTCAAAGCCATCAGCTACACTGCAGGAGAAAGGTGAGGTATTTTACTCATTAAAGAGGAGTAATCTCAGAATCTCATAGGAGTAGCTTTGCCTGTCCTATCAGAGTGCTGTCACTCAGAACTGATATGGTGACAATGAGTTTGAAGGTTGCCTTTTTATTTTTATAAGGTTTGGTGTCTATCTATCAATCTCTATGGCCAAATGGAAGCAAATTAATAAAGTAAATTGAGTTATCATAGGAGTCATGTGACTGAGCACACAGGAAATTCCAGTTACAACAGGGAAAAATTATTTCCCATTTCAAACACAGTAAATACTATGTGTCTCCATTGATACATATTTTCTGTATTCAAATTTAAAAATTGAATTTTAGCAGTTTGGTAAAAAATGTACTCTGTTTAATGATAATGTTGAATGGGATCCAATATCCTCTGCAGAATCTGTCTACCTGTTGACTCTCTAAGGAATAAAAAACATCATATATGAGTAATGATAGTAAACTTTCATGACAGTTACTAAAACACAATAAACCTGTGGTGGGTGTAGTATTATGAGGAGGGTGGAGCGGGGGGTGTAGAAGGGGGGAACTGATTGCAGGGATCTACATATGACCTCTCTGGAGCACGAACAGTGTGGAAGTGGGTGAAGGGACACATCAGGCAGAGTATGATACAAAAAAGTAATAACAATGTGTAAATTACTAAGGGTTCATGGGGAAGGGGGAGTGGGGAGAGAGGGGAAATATGAGGAGCTGGTACTGGAGGCCTAAGTGGAGGGAGGATGTTTCGGGGGCAATGATGGCAGCAGGTGTGCAAATGTGGTCGGCATACAATTGGATTGTATGGATTGAATGTGATGGGAGTTATATGAGCCCCAATAAAATTATTTGTTTAAAAAAATACCAACCAAAAATATAGTACATCACCATTGGATCAATTCTAACTCATCATGACCCTGTAGGGCAGGGAGAACTGCCTACATGATCTTTCCAATATTGTAATTATTTATGGGAGGAGAGAGCCTCCTGGTTCTCCCACTGGACTTCTAGTACAGTACCCACAAATATGGGAAAATAAATATCTATCATTTAAAATGAAAAACAATAAAATGGAAATAAGCATCTACAAAGCTAATATTAGCATATATTTTGTTCCTCAAATGGTACATTCCTAAAATTAAATAATAGTTGCACTTTGAGTTGCGTAAGAAGGTTTTTATCCCCTTCCAAATGCATACCTAATTTGAAAAGATATGGTCAAATTAAATTCAACTATACTATAATTGGGTAGACATTGTTAGTCTAAAACTTTTTAAAGGTTGAAGAGTTTTCTGGAGGCCATAGTCACCTTAAATTCAATCAAACTGAGGCTGAATTAACTACTTTATTTATAAAATACAAATAAGCAAAGAGTTTTTCTCTTTTTATAGTCATGAGGCATATCAAAAATATATCAAGGTTGTGAGTGGTAAATGTGTCATACAGTGGTAGAGAAAAACTCAAAATTCAATAGGATATTTGAAAAAGTTGCTAATTTTCTGGTCAATAATCTTGTAATATATCAACTTTAAGAGAAGAGAAAAATAACTTGAGCAAACCCTAGAGATGATTGCAAATGAGGAGATTATATACTCAAGACTGGAATGTTCAAAACAGAGAAATTAGAGATGGATCTTGAGAGTTTAAGATGTAAAGGAAAATCAACTGAATGGAGATTTAATTTAGATAGACAAAATGCCTTTATAAGAATAATAATGCCAGTGGGATTTATAAATCAAATGAATACCAATTAGAAACTAAAATAGAAGACAGAATCCACAAAAAAAAAAAGTAGAGTTCTAGTGTCAAGAGATATAATTAAAAATTTATATTTGGGACAAATTCTCCTTTTTGTCTAATACTAGGGTAGGAACACACACACTCTTTTTTTCAATTCTTCATAGATATGGGGAAATATTCTAGCAACAGTAGTTCTTGTTTGGATTACATTTTTATAGAATCATACATTTGTCTAATATACTCCGTCAGGAGTGAGAATTACTCAATTCTGTTTAATAAACACACTCCACATGCTTAAATGGCGGCACAGTATTTAAATACTCATCTGCTAATCAGAAAGTGATAATTAGGTCCAATTAGCTACTCTGAAAAAGAAATATGTGACAATCTGCATCTTTCGATATTACAGCTTTGGAAATCCAAGCAGTTCAACTATAAGTTAGAATCTACTTGGTGGGAACACATTTGGGATATAGGGCTAGATACCAGAAGTTAAAAGAAAATTATATGATCACTATGCTTAATGCAAAAATCTATTTTTGAGCATCTACAGCCAGAATGCTCTGTAAAGCCAAGATGGCAAGATTTAGTCTCAGATAGCTTGAGCATATCATTCTGATGCAGAAGGATATCACACTTGGTAAAGTAGAAGCTCAGAGAATAAGAGAAGGACCTTCACTGACATGGATTGACATAGGAGTTGCAACAATGGGCTGAAACATAGTAACAGTTATGAGAATCACAGAGGATTCACCTAGGACTAATTATGGACAGGATTCCCTAGAATACATGCTGTTGTCTATAAATTGAGCTCTCTGACAGGTAGGAGGATGATTTTCATTACCAACCAGAGATAGGAGTGGAGTGGGACTATTGGACATCAGATTCCTGAGTAATAAGCTTCCTAGATCCAGAAGAACAAGCTTCAGAGAAGCAGCAAAACAGAAATATGGAGCAGAGTGGAGAACTTCCCAGCCCATAGAGTAAGTCAAGCTAAATGCTTTTGTGCAAAAGACTAGCTTACAGTGTGTGGCACCTCTGGATATTTGATTGGTGAAGATGTGGAGATGTGGAGCCACAGATGTGGAGCTGAGTGCCTTTGGACTGAGGTTTACTGGAGCAGTGTGCCCCTGTACACTAAATTCGGGAAGCTGAGTTTGCTGATACACGGATCTTGAGTTGAATGCCGTCGGGTTGAGACAGTGAAGTGGTGTATTCTTGGACATTTATTCTCAATGCCATAGAACCAATGCCAAGTGGCATTGGAGAGGATAGAACTGCCACCTGTGACTTGCTAGATTGTAAACTTTTTATTACATAATTTTATTTAATTCAAGACTCATACAACTCCTATCATGATCAATACATACATCAAGAGTATGCAAACTACATTTGCACATTTGTTGCCATCATCATTCTCGAAACATCCTCCTTCTACCTAGGGCCACAGTATCAGCTCCCCACATTTCCCCTCCTTCCCCACTACCCTTCCACAATGAACCCTTAATAATTGACAAATTACCATTATTTTGTCATATCATCTACTGTCTGATGTGTCCCTTCACCCACTTCCCCATTGTCTGTGCCCATAGGAGAAGGTTACATGTAGATCCTTGTAATTTGTTCCCCCTTCCTACTCCACCTTCCCTCCACTCTCCTGGTATCACTACTCTCACTACTGGTCCTAAAAGGATCATCTGCCCTAAGTTCCCCATGTTTTCGGCTCCAGTGTACATTCCCTGGTCTACCTGAATTTGTAAAGCAGAACTGGGATTATGATAGTGGGTGGGAGGAAGCATTCAAAAACTAGAGGAAAGTTGCATATTTCATTGTTGCTACACTGTACCTTGACTGACTCATCTCCTCCCTGAGACTTCTCTTTAAGGGGATGTCACTTCACCTATTGATGGGCTTTAGTTCTCCAATCTGTACTTCTCCTCATTTATAGTGATATAAATTTTAGTTCTTTGATGCCTAATACCTGGTCCCTTTGACACCTTATCGTCATTCAGTCAGGTGTGCTTCTTTCATGTGGGCTTTTTTATTTTTTTTGCTTCTTAGCTATATGGCCAGTTGCTTACTTCCAAGCCATTAAGACCCCAGATGCAAAAAAAAACAAAAAACAAAAAACCGAGATGCTATATATAGCCAGGCACCATCAGCTTTCTTCACTACATTTGCTTATGCCCATTTGTCATCAACAGTCCTATCAGGAAGGTGGGTATGCAATGTTAGGATTTTTAGCTCTTTGAAGCCTGTTAACAGACTCCTCTGACACCTCGTGGTCATGCAAACTGATGTGCTTCTTCCATATGGACTGTGTTGCTTCTGAGCTAGTTGGCTGCTTGCTGTAACTATCAACAAGAGCAGAAGTGCCATCTTGGAGCCCCTAGTGGTTTCAAAGTGCTCGTATTGAAGGTCACAGCCTAAAGTAGTAGTACTAGGCCATCAGGGCCCCGGACATTGAGTAGCAGACAAAAAAACTAATGAACGCATTTGCAAAATGTCCTGATAATTCTACCCTGAGCATTTCTCGCTGGGATTACAGTTTGCTTATCTCCTTAATAAAGCTTTTAATCATCAATTTTGTCTGTGAGTTCTGTGCAACCATTACAATGGATATTGGCACGTAGAGAACGAGTAGAGAATGCTAGCAAAAACAGAACATCACAGATATTGAGAAGAACAAAAAAATCCATCTTCAGAGAAAACCTGCCAAAATGCTCCTTAGAATTTAATAGGATGAGACTGTGTTCACGTTATTGGGACTGACAATTTCCTGGCAAAGGAAATTGTGCTCAGTAAAGCAAAAGGTGGCAGCCTCGTAAGGAGAAGGACTGACATAGAAGCTGCAATGATGAGTTCAACACTCAATTATGAGGATGCTGCATAGACAGTCCATATCGTGATCTGCTGTATAAGAGTTGTGATATATTGCATTTAGGAGCCAACTCAACAGTACTTAACAGCAGCAATATATCTAAGGAATTTTTTTCTTCCATACTTTAGGAAATGTGAATTTATTGAAAGGAATTAAAAACAAAAATCATGAAGACGTATTGAGTGAAACATGGGCAACGACTGTCATTATTGTTGCTTGGTGCTATAAACTCATTTCCAATCCATATGGCATTTAACAACAACAGTCACTGTCTACATTGCATTTGAAACCAATAACTACCCACTAGTGTATGTCTAAACAGGAATAGAAAACAAATTAGAGTTGTAGTATTAACTGAAAAATTATTCTTCTTCTACTTCTTCTTCTTCTTCTTCTTCTTCTTCTTCTTCTTCTTCTTCTTCTTCTTCTTCTTCTTCTTCTTCTTCTTTTTCTTAAAAAAAAATTTGTTTTCTTCCTTAAAGCCAATGACATGGAAGTTAGGATGGTTTCCCTTGTTGTTACATTGAGATCTTTGTTCTGATTGTTTAGACTGCACTGTTCTGTTCCAGGTTTACTTGATCCTGTCTTTCAAGCACTGTTGATGGATCAGTTTCAAAAGCACTCCAATTTGTCTCTTGCCCTAATTTTATCTACGGATATATGGCATATGGCTTCACATGAAATCTTCAGCATTTTTTCCTGATAATAGAAAGGTTGTTGTATATTGGTAGACACATATCAAAATAAAATAGTGATTTAAGAAAATATCTGAGTTACTCAAGATAAAATAACTTGTACTTCTACCTGAAACCACCTAGAAGCAGGGAAAATATGAAATAAGATTTTCAAGACACTCTTCTCCAAACAATCAAGCTCAATGATGCGTAAGATAGTTAGAAATAATCAGGAGACTGCGATAGCTGATCCAGCTTACTGTTTTAATAGAGTTTCCTCTCAGAAGAGGGAGAGGAAACCCTAGAGGAGTTTGGAAATGTCATGGAGTTATGGACAATGTGTGGAGTAGGTTTTACAATCGCTATTGTTTTCTCAACTACCAAAACCAGAAGATTTTTTTTCTTGACTCTTCACTTAATGACACGGTGGCTCCTTGAAGTAGAATACAGACATACATTTGGGAACCCTTAAAGGATGCAGCCAGAAGCAGTTTATTTCTCTTAATCTAGACATGTTCAACCTCAAGGAATTTCTCAAAGGTGTAATTTGAATATACCAAAGAGTGTATGATTTCAGCGACTTCTGCTTCAGGTAAGCAGTTCTTGATTGTGACACTCTGGATTCCCCGACTCTGCAGAATGTGTGACAGGAATCTGCTCAATGGCCTCAGTTCTCTGAGGGATCCAAGAAATGTTACAGCTGTTCCATCCGAACAAGCATTTTCTTGTTGTGAAAATGGGAGTGATGACTTTTTAAGATCGTGCATGTCAAAACTGAAACAAGATGTCAGAGATTGGCATTTCAAAAATACAACTTGCAAAACGACCTCATGTATTAAATATTGGGGGGTGGGGGAGAAGGCGGTAAACCTTGCAAAAGCTTTTCAATGCAAACCAAATCCAACAAATACACACCCCAAAACCACCGCCTCAAAAGGACCACACAGGAGTAAGCACAATTAGCCCCTAGCCTTGTGGCCTGCAGTCCACAGAAACTGGCATCCCATCTTTCTCCTACAGAGTGGCCAGTGGGCTTGAATCCCCAAATGCTTGTTTAGCAGTCAAGTTTTCCATCACTGTGCCTCAGGGCTCCATGCACAAAAAACTATAAAGCACTGCTATGAAAAATAGAGCTGAAACTATTAGGAGATATATCATATTCATGACTGGGGAATTCAGTATTGCTTAGATGTCACTCTTCTCAAAACAATGATCAATAAATTTGATGCTTTAATATAAAATCCCAGAAGTGTGTGTGTGTGTTTAAGAAGTTGATAAACTGATTCTCAAATCCAATTTGACATGCAAAAGATGTAGACTAACTAAAACAACTTTAAAAAGGAATACATTTGAAGATTAATACAAGTTAATATTTGGGGACCTGATAGGATTAGTAAGAGACCCTGAACAATGATCCTAAGAATTCCCTAAAAGGAGCATCTACTTGGGGAGAACTGCATCAGTCCATTCTGGAAAGTTCTAACCTGTCCTTCCTAAAGGACTTTTCTCTGGATTTCAAACTTGTGCAGCCAACCCTCAGGAACAGGACTGCCGAAACCTGTTGATTGCATGAGTTTCTTGACATAGATTTTCTGTTGACTGTGCTTTTGAGGCTGTACCCTGATGGATGCCCATGGAGTGACTACGACCACAGCAAGGTATTCAAAGCAGCACACACAGTTTTCTCTCATCAGTGCATCTCGTGGCCCTCTTCCCAGGCAGACTTAGTCGCTACCTCCTCTGTCTCAAGGTATAATTTGAACTGACGGCACTGTAGCAGTCGTGGGTTTCAGATATCTCTTCTTCATTTAACTGTGGGGTTCTTTTACATCTTTTTAATCCTTTGGTTGCTAATACCAGATGATTTATTGTTGACAATTAATTAATCAATGAAGGCAAAAATTTGCATTAAATAGGCAGCTTATTGGTAACATATTAAGACTCATTTTCTAATTAGAGATTGGTGACTTATCCCACCAGTCATATGAGAGAAAATCTCTTACGATCAGTTTCCATACAAATTACAGACTAGAAAGCACTATGCAGCAGTTATATTCTGTCACAGGGGGCCATTATAAATCAGAGGTGACATGAAAGCACATGACAACATGCGCTCAATAACCCTACACTCTTATAGGAAATCTCACAAAGATTATTTTCAAACATCTTCATATATAATTTTCATGATAATTGTGCTCTCCTATCTATAACCATAATAGTTTGACTTCTAAAAGCTCACTCAAAATTCAAATTATCTCTGTAACTTGGCCCCAGTTACCTAACTGATTTTAAAGCACAGAATGTTCTCATGGCACCTGTGTTAGCATTCATTCCAAAAACACACACAATACAACACACTGCCAAGGACTTGCTACAACATAAATTCTGGAACATTCCTGTACTGATTCCAGGTCACTGTGTAATTCTTACTTTGCTCATGGTAAATTTTGTCTTTGAACTTTGCCACAACAACGCAGTCTAAAGTTTTCAAAAACACTTACAGTAGTCATGAAGACTGGGAATAGCCCCAAGGCCTTCTCTACCACCAAATACACATCTGATTGAGTTTTTATTTAACCTTCCAGAGATGTCAAATAAAGAAGACGGTAGAGCAACAGCAGGAGCTAAACAGTTCCTTCTGTTGCAGGAGCGGGGACTGTTCGTGGGTAAATGTTTGTACTCCTTAAACCAATCACAGTTGAAACAGCCCAGCTTGTTTATTGATTTAAACCCGAGAATACCTTTGACATAGGGCATAGGGAATCTTATCTGTCAAGGTAATGTCTAGTGAGGTCTAGAAGGAAGAGTTTTATTACAGAAGGAATTTGCTTCTCGGTGGCCATTATGAGTTGGAGTCCCATAGAAGGCAGCAGGTTTGTGTTTGCTTTTTTTTTTAAAAAACTTTCCTTATAAATTTATCATAAAGGAAAGCTCAGTGTTTCCAGCCTGACGTATTAAGTAAGTAAATAAACCTGCCATGCTAACCTTTTATGTTTTCTATTTCTTGATAGCCCAATACTTCCCAAGGTGTGTGTGTGTGTGTGTGTGTGTGTGTGTGTTGCACACATCCCATTGTTATGGCATTTGCTCTATCAAGGCACTTTCACAAATGCTCTGAGGCAGTGAGATAGTCACAGAAAAATCAATAGGAATCTTCCATGTGGTATAAAGAAAAGTAAAAATCCAGCACAGTACATCTTTCACAGAGCTTATCTAAGAAAAGTTGGAGGACTCTCCCTTTGTCATCAATGTCGCTTCTGAAAATCTCTACATTACTATAATTGCCCTAACAACTCTTCACAGTACACACATCCATAGGGTACCAGACAGTGAATACTTCAAAAAGACATATACCTACATTGTGTTGAATGCGCTGCAATGCTTTGTACTATAGTCTTTGAAAATAATTCACCATTTAAGAAATTTATAGTGCATTGACAGCATTAGAAAGTACTTTTATATTCATTTGAATCTATCAGACCAATGCCAAACTCAGTTCCATCACCTTGATTTCAACCCATGAACTCTATCAGAGCCAGGATATTTACTCCATGAGTTTGCTAGGATACCAAAGCTTTGCTTATTTTTCATGTAAAAAAGACTACAAATAGCTAAAGCTAGTGTTTTTATACAATAATCAGAATTGATTACAGGAAGAAGAGCAGGTCACGCCTGACTCATGAAAACCTACAAGTTAGAGTTGATGGTAAAAAATTCACAGCTACATAGGTTTTATTGCTTTTACCAAGGGTAGTTGTGTTTTCTGAGTGTCATTATATGCATGTTTTATGATTGAGAAGTGTAAAAATCCTTGATTTTACTTTAAAGCATAAACATTGACAACTTGTTGGTTGGTGTTTGAGAAAATGTACAGTGTAAGGTGCCACACCTAAGAAACAACCAAGCAAAAACAAAAAAAAAAATGCTTTATAAGGGCTGAGCCCTGTAGTGGTTGTGCGCGGGACTGCGGTCCACTGGGATGGAGGTTCAATTCCAGCAGTGGGGCTGGGCCTCCTACTCCCACCACCAGAGAGCAGGGATGCCCCCCCCAAAAAGAAACAACCAAGAATTCAGGATAGCTGGCATTACTCATCATAAAAGCATGACCGACTGTATTTTATCCAAATAATGAGCCCAGTCTGATATGTTTAAATGTTACTATAAAAAATTATTAGCACATTGTCCTTACCAAAATAAAATATCTGGGAGAGGGGTACATTTAAGCAAATGTATATAATGTGTGTCATTGGTGTAAAGATACGGCAATTACTAGTATAATAAGAATACCTGGGCTGAGCCCCGGTGGCATAGTGGTTGTATGCGGGAATGCGGACCACTGGGATGGAGCTTCAATTTCAGCTCACAGGAGCAAAGGCTGAGCCTCTTACTCCCACCACCAAGGCAGTGATGCCAAAAAAAAAAAAAAAAGAATATCATGCTCATTAATGAACTAAAAGAAAGTCCCTCTCTTTTATGGTTTCTAAGATCAAGTGAAAGAAGCATATATCAATAACTTAACATATTGCTCTGGAAATGAATAATTTTTAAGCACAAGAATAAGTTGGCCGATTCTGAATTCCCATCTGTAAACCATTATTTAAATAGTTCTCCGTATAAGATAACCATGACTATAGTGTCAACAGTTTTCTTTTTCTGATATCATTTCTTGAAATATTTTATATTTTGATTCTTTGGTCTTTCTTTTCTTTTCCTGAGCAATTCTGCAGGATACCTGCACTTTTTCTTAGCTCTTTATCGCATAATCGTTGTGATAAACACATATCGAGTATCTCCAGTGGACACAACACTCTATTGAACACTACAAATACATGATTGAAAATAGAGAGGATTTCACCCTTGACTCAAAAGAACTTATCTCATAACAAAAGATTCCCGATATGAATCATTAATAAAAGCCGAAGAAACCGGATATATACAAAACACAGATCAGCTCCATTCTAGCAGTGACCTAGTGGTCTCAGCACAATGAAAAACAAATACTTATAAGATCCCTAACTGTGGAGAGAATGTTCTCTACTTGATAACTTGTTATGCCTCTACAGGCTTCACGTTACAGACACTGAACTTGATTTTCTAAAGTATAACAGGAAGCAAAGCCCATCTTAAACTCAATAATCAATTGTTTCCTATTTATTAGTCCAAAGTGCCCAAATCCTCAGAGATTAAGGATCACAATTTTTTCTATGATCTAACACTATACTGAGCATAGTCAAATGTTGCCTCATTGCAAAACCAGTTGCAATACTATAAAACTGACCCAAAGGTCCTGTAGGCTGTAATCTTTGCAGGAGCAGATTGGTGAGCAAGTTCAAACTGTCAATCTTTTGGTAGTAATTTAGTTTTAACTATTCCCCCACCAGAGCTTTGAACTGAATGCACAGAAAAGATGGGGGGATATAGCTTCCTCTATAGACAACCTCCACATTACGAACAAGATTTGCTTCTAAATCTGTCTTTCAGTGGTTCTTGCACATAAATCAGAACTTGTGGAGATGGAAAGAGGTTGTATCTAAGATCAGGCACTCAGATAGTTGTCTCTATATACAGCATGGTGCATCTTTCTATACATGAAACATTTCCAGATGCCTTGAAGCATGTTAGACATAGTAACACAGTAGCAATGATAAAACAATAATAATGTTTGATGTGCGCCCCCAAAGAGCACTCATTTATTATTACAAGCCATTGTTGTATGTACCTTGAATATTTAATCTTAAGAGTTTAATGGAGCTAGTTCAAAACTGCAGGTAGCATGTCAGTTGGATATTTGTAACCAGGAAACTGCCACTACAGAGTATAATTTGACAATGTGCATCCAATGCTTGTCATTATGCCTTTTACAGATATGGCATAGTCTCATCCTAAGGCACCCTGGAGGGGCCACGAGTTTCTCACTGGGTCTCTCACTGCGAGATGGGTGGCTTCCAACTCACCAGCCTTGCCACAAGAGAATGATGAGGCTGTCTGCTCCTCCAAAGGTTTCCTGTCTCACCACCTTAAGACGCCATTCTTGTTTGCCCTATGGAGCCTTTGAACTGCAAAGGTCTTCACGGTGGTGGTTTTTGTTGTGATTTTGTTTTGCTTTTAGTTTCAGGAAATCACCCCTCCCACACACCCACATTGACAAGCAGATGTGCTTAAAATAAATTGTATATATTTGAGTAAGTCAAGGGTACTTCAGCATTTTGATGTGCAACGGGTATGATTCGGTTGGAGAAGATCCACTGAAATGTAGAGTTGTGCCCAACAGTTTGACATGATGGACTGATGGCAGCTTTCTAGAGAGAACCAGGGAAACCATGCCAGGTGCTTCTTCTTCATTTCCTTCCTTATCAGTCCAGTTTTTCAATCAACCTAATCTAGCAGAACATTTCTTCTAGCTACTGAGAGATATCTGCAGGAAACAACTTTCCCTTCACTTAAATAGGTTTAACTCCTTCATTCCTGGCACTCTACATGCTGCCTAGAAGTGAGCTTTTCTCTCTTTTGCCCCATAAGTTATTTAAAACGGACGAGGGAGATGAATCTATGTGGAAAATTAGATGGAGTGGAAAATTGCTTATGCCCTCTAAGTCTTATTCCAGATAGACATATTCCTCCATGAAAAACGAAAGTCCCATTTAAAAATGGCACCTGCAAAGTCAGCAGCAATTCTTAACAATGTCTTTTCTGCTGCTGGCATCATATTTTTCACCCCAATAATAAGGGATCATTTGGGCCCGTTCTCCTTTTCATTTAATGCTGTTCCGTTCCTTACTGTATTTCCCCCCACTTCTTTTCCCACATGAGAGATGATTGTAGTACTTGTGGAATATGATGAATCACTTCAACAAGAAATATGAGGCATCTGGCTAAGGTTATTTCTAGCATATAAATTAAGCTTGAATGACAGCTTGGTCAAAAATTTCCTTTGAAAGTGGTCTCCCTGTGGCAGGTAGAATCAAGTGTTCTGCCTTTATCGGCAGGCAGCTTCTCCAGGCCAGCTAATGTCCCCAACCTTCATTATAAAGAAGTGGGTCACTTTCGCACCCCACTGGAAATCATTACTGAGATGAACAGTAAGATTTCGATGAGGAAAATGAAATGGATGTGCTTCATAATTGTGCCAGGGTGAGGAATGTTAGGAGAAAGAGTAGTGGCTATGTTGAATAATAATGCAAAAAAAAAAACATATTTAGGGCAAGGACAAAGCAACACAAAGCATATCCAGTCCATTCAGTGAGACACAGGGGTAAATACCCCCACCACCATAATCCCCAGCACACATGTGCGATGTATTTTCAGTGAAAAAAATATGAGACTAGACAAAGATAGAGTCCATCTCTAATTTGTGTAATATTGTTCCCTCCTAAACTGGAAGGTGTTTGTTGTTCCTCTTCTTCCCTAAATCTGCCAGATGCAGAAGTGAATCTAAATGATCCATAGTTAATGTTCTGAAAAAGCATAACTTGGCTCATTTTATGCTCCAATAAAATTTACTTATGGTAATAGCAATCACTTATCAAAAACGGTGATGTATTTCATAGAGAACCCAGAAAAGGAACGAAAACATCAAACAAGGGAAGATTCTCCAACATTCCACATGATGGCAGAAGATCTTTTCCTTATTAAGTAGCCAAAGCTCTGTGGTTTTTGTAGTATTCTATTAAATATAGCAAGATAAGCAATCTCCCATAGTCTCTAAGCCATTTTAAAGTAATTTGTTCTCAGGACAAACCAGAAGGGATGAAGTATTTTCCTGTGTGAAGAAAAAAACCAAAAACTTGAAGGGAAGAATGCCAAAAACATCTTCCTAAAGTTGTCCCAAATAATGCCAAGATTAGGAAAATAACCTTTAAAAAATCCACTCATAAAGGTGTCTTTTAGACAACAGTTTACCAAATGTCAATGATCATTTTGTCTGTCATTGTTGATCACAGGAAACACCGTGGGAAAAGACATTTACATAACAGGCTGTTTGGTAAAACTTCCCTAGAGGTCACAGAACATCTTGCAAACTAGAACTTTTCTGACTTGCTTCACCATTCCAGTCCAGGGGAACCTCAGAAAAGTGGTGGGACTTTTCCTACCATATGAGATTGAGAGATATCAGTAATCTGACCATCAGTGTTAGAGAAATTCTGATACTTTCATTTCTCGTGGAAAGTATTTAGGGTACATGAGATAAAAAGCCAGGTTTCTCTTACAATTTATAAAATATAGTGTTATCTACTTCATTGTATTTTACTATGTTCTGTTTTTCATCGTGAGTGACAAATGATGGTGAGACAAAGAACTGTAATATAATTTCCCTTGCTCTCTACTTTCTTCAGTTTCTTGAATTCAAGTTATGGTTCAAGTTCTGATGTTTTTATAATAGATTTTCACTGCAGAGTCTCTTACAATTAAAGGTATGTGCACATTGTAATTTACCTTCCTAAATATGATATTCACCAAATGACAAATATGCACACCTTAGCTCTACAATGATTTACACTCATGCTCATAACAATCGGGGGTGACGGGGCACAGAGTCGGGGCAGATCAGTCCAGGATAATAATTATATCTTACACTTTCCAATTGTCTTCCCAGTGTTTACAATGCATTCGTCTGCGTCTTATGGTACTTAACTCTCAAATGCATCTTTTGGTGTAACTGCTACCATCACTTTGTGAATTTTGCTATTAAGGATGAGGTGACATAGTAGATATTTGAAAGGATAAGAATTAAAATCAGAAATTCTAGCTCCTGTATCTATGGTTACAGGAGAAAATGAAAAGCTTGACTTTCTATAATAATATTTCTTTGCTGTTGTCAGTTTCTATGGAGTTGATTCTGACTCACAGTGGCCCCTGGGAGTTCTACTCTGTGTGAAGAGTAGAGTACCTCATGATTCGCACGTCAGAAACTGAGAATCAGGTCTATGTCTGTAGGTGTCTGAGGGTGAGTTCTTGAACTGACAACTTTGCGATTGGTCAAGGGCTTAGTCATTTGTACCACCATGTACTTCAATAGCGTGTATAAATTATGACTGTTTTAAAAAGATATGTGGCCGGGTTTATCTCTAGGACAATTCAAACCGGGCATCAAAAGGCTTCTACAATCAATCTGCTCTCTTATGGCAATTCCTTAATGTGGTTAAAATTAATCTTCTACTAATGACAATACAGGGAGCAGCAACCTCTCCCTATACTTCTGATCATTATTATGGTCTCCTATAGGCTGGGTTGGTATTTCCTTCCTCCATCCTCAAGACAAGGCAAATTTTGTTCAGTGAAACAGTCAAAATCCACAACCACAAGTTGCTTAGTGCTGGAAAACTTGCTTGGCATCATTAGCGATCTTGTGGAAATGCCAATCTCATTGTCAATTTTCACATCATACGCATTGAAGTGACATCAAAGCATGAGACCAATCTTTGCATCCTTTATCAACTGCCCAGGGTCCCGAGGTATAGTATACTATAAATAAGATTATCTTAATATTTTACTGTAAGAGAGAATCAGTAGCGTTATCTTACCTTCAATGCATGTGATAGAAAATACCCTCTCTAAGAAACAACAATCCGGACATAGAAACGAAGCTACAATGACCTACTAGAATGTGGAATTTGTAAATTCTATCCATTTTTGCAGTCATCTAGCTCACCTGCTGCATGTCCCTCGTTTAACATCCTCCAAACCAAAGCTAAACTCCATGTTCTCAGCCACTCTTCAGGGCAGACTCGAATGGCCCCTGTGAGATTCTAGGACTGTAACTCCTTATGGGGGTAGTCTAACTTAATCTTTTTAAGGCACTAGTGGTTATGCATTCGATTTAGACAGCTTGTTGCTGTTGTTTGGTTCCATCAAGCAGGTTCCAACTCATAGTGACCTCTGTACAGCAGAACAAAATACTGCCCAGTCCAGGGCCTGTCTCTCCGCTGTTCTACTGGCCGATCCCAGTCATTGCTGCAGGCACCGTGTCAATCCAGTTTGCCGAGGTCCTCGCTCTTACTCACCGCCACTGTATTTTACCAAGCACGATGTTCCTTTCCAGAGACAAGTCTCTGTTCATTGATATGAACTTACTATTAACATTCACTGAGCTGAAGAATATGGAAATTTCAAAAAAGAAAAAATAGCACCTGCTCTTCCTATGTATTCTGATAGCAATTTTCTTGCCAGAAAAGGATAGTCATGCTTACAATGTGTCTATACAAAGAGTAGGGAGGTCAAGAAGTCAGTCAAGTAACTTGAATGTGCCACAAATCTTCCAAATCATATTTGACCATATCTGTTTGACTGCGTGGACTAACTCACTTCTTCTGCTGTTTCTCATATCCTCCTAGAAAGAGAGACCTGTTTTTGCCATTACCTGCTGTCTGTAGAAACTAGCACCTGCACCGTGCTACTGTGATAGGTAGGCAGTTTTCACTGGCAGCTTTGGGGCAAAGTCTTTAACCAGGCCTTGCTTCCTAACATACTAGTCTGGAGTCTGCTGCCACCTGTTCAGGAACACAGCAAAACCCACGCCTACAATGACAGGTAGATGGTGATGGATCTAGAAATGCATCGGCCAGGTCTGCTGCAAAGCAAATGCAAATCCTGTTACTGCATCACAAGTGCTCTAGAAAGCCTATTTAATTTTCACATTGTGGGAGGTGTTTTCAGTTAAAGAAAATAAAAGCAGAGCCATGGAGACCTGCACAGGACTTCACAGCGCCACAGTTTGAGTTCCGTTCCCCTGGCCATCTATCAAAAATGTTTTATCAGTAGTTTATTTGACTCAAGTCTCTTAGTTTGTGGTTGCTTGACAAGATAGTATAATGATAAAATAGACTGACAGATACGAGAAAATCTTGTGATTAGCTAAGCAATGATTACACAAAAGCTCCCATTACAATATAACATTCTCTCTCCACTATTAAGGTTCAAATATTTCCTTTAGGCAATAATTGTGAAGAAAAATAGAAGAAGAAATAGGTGGAGGATGCAATAAGAAAAGGAGAAGGAGAGAAAGAAAGAAAGAAAAATGAAAACAAGTAAAAAAAAAACGAGAGGCAAAATATAAGCCCAATTTTCCTTATGTCCCTGGTTAATCTGGCAGGTAAAACTTAAATGTGAAGGCAGAAATGGTCTTTTCTCCATCCCTGACTTCATCTCAGTGCCACGGAGTCCATTTCTCCTCACACCAACCTTTGAAGAAACATAATTTATTGTAAGAGTGGATGCTTGGCACTCATTTGGTAGTTTGTAAAGTGGTGAGGAGCACTCAGTGAAACCCCAAAGACGCGTATCTTACAGCAGTGCATTTTCCCAGCAATTCTGTATAGTCATTGCATTTTGAGAGATGAGAAAACTAAAACTGAAAGTTTCGGTAACATGTCTAAGGCCACTCAGGTAACTGCAGGGAGAGCGACATGTCGTTTGACAAGCATTGCATGCTCTGTTTGCTAAGCTGGCATGCATCAACCTAATTCTCTCCGATAGTCCTTTGGATTTGATATTAAAAATGATATAACAACCATTCCAAATTTTGAGTTCACTGTACTTTTATTCATGAAAAAGGAGCTCTATAATTATACTTATCCCATTAATAAAATATCCCTTATAGCATGCAAGATCCACTTTTTCATGTAAACTTATTAAGCACAGAATACAGAGAGACTCCTACAGTTCTTTGATCATCTGAATAACATAAGCCCTTATCCAACCTTTCTGGTTTGGACTTTTGTTTCTTTAGGTGGGGGGAAGGGGGTGGTGTTGCTGCTGCTGCTGCTGCTGTTGTTGTTCTTAGACCTCTTAACCCAAACTAAATGTCCTAAATATTTTATAGCTAATCCACAAGGGTAATAAGTGTCTTTTTTGTTGTTATTATTCTTTTAACAAACTTAACATTTTTAATCAAAATTCCCATAACTGATAAATGAGATAGTAACTACTACATTTTTAGCATTTATTAAGGGAATGTTCAGTAGCTATCTATACAGATTGCCAGTGATTTTTAAATAGGATCGAATGTATTGTGATTTATTTTTGTATATCTTTGCAAAAAATGAGGTTCAATTGTATCTGTCTTGCAAATAGTCACCTTTTCTTGCCCTTAGGCTTCAGTTGGTGTGGCAGTCATGTGCTTATGTTAATTTTATGATTGAAATATAGGGGTGGAGTCTAGCCTGTTAATCTGGAGATAGCCATTGAGTAGCCGATGAGGCCTCTATGTGGGCATGGCTTTCACCTGAGACTCCAGAGAAATCTCGCAATATTTCCCTCATGAAGATGAGAAGCAATCAGCTTCTGGGAGTTAGTTTCAGAGACAATTGTTCACGGAAAAGACAAGATGCAGCCTCCAAGAAGTTGGAGGAGCCAGCGGAGAGACCACATGGCTTTGCCCTGATGAAGACAGACCTCTGAAGCTGGAGCGGCATGCTGTTGATGGACCTGAACCCTGGAAGCGAGGAGCCATGGGTAGACCCCTGCCAGCGCCAGAATTCTGCACCCACTGACCTGTTACTTCCTGAGTTGGAAGCAGATTTTATAGACTGACTTTTGACATATGGGTTAATATTGGACTTATGACTTTGCACTGAACGGAATTGGGATGTCTTCTTAGTGTCACATTTCTTTTGTATATAAACCCTTTCCTTATACCTATATGTGTGTCTCTGAAATTTGTTCCTCTTGTCTATCCGGACTAACACAGTTGGTTACAAATTTGGGTTGAGATTTCATTGCATTCTCTCTGTTGACCTCTCAGTGGTTTCTAACAGCCTCTTATTGAGCACCTATAAGATAGGGAAACATGAGAGAGAGAAGGGGGAGTAGAAAGGGGTTGTAGAGAGGGAAAAGAAGAAAGGAGGCAAACAGGGAAAATTTTAATAACTATGAAATTTTGCTTTCAAGAATACTGTGTATGTTGTCTTTATAGGTATTATCTTCCATTATATTTCAAAGAATTTGCTATACTTTTTTAACTAAAAAAACTGGATCCTATGATTACCATGAGAGTGGTTGATTTTTAAACATATTCACATAATGCATTTTTCCATACCATATATCTGAATAAAAAATCTTGTCATGATTATAAATTCAATGGTTTTGATAGAACCAAAGGTCCTTGAACTAAAAGAAGCAATAAAAACATGCAGTGATCCTACCTCTACACAAAGAATGTCACATTATATCTGTTTTCAAAGTAACCCAACTACGGAATTTTGCATTTGAGGAGTTTTTTACAAGGCTGCCAAAGACCTCTGGATTGGTTCATGTGAATAAAAAGGGTGTTCACATCAAAAAGCTATTTGTTTAAATCACAGTTATTTGAAATATATGTTTTCATCATTTAAAAGGCCATCTAATTTTACTCTGATGTGCACTGTTGATTTCATTTATGACAAATATATCCCAAATTACATGAAGAAATAAAATCAATGTCTCTTTGTGTCCATCCAGATAAACTAGAGAAACAAATACATAGACTTGCATATGGATATAAGGGTATGGTTTATATTTAAGAGGAATAGGCCATTAGGAAAGGATCCCAATCCAGTCCAGTACAAAGTCATAAGTCCAAATTAGCCCATATGGCTGATACCAGTCTATACCGTCTCCTGCCAACTCATGAAGTCACAGGCTACTGGGTGCAGAGTCCTGGTGCTGGCAGGGGTCCTCTCATGGCTCCTTGCTTCCAGGGCTCAGGGTCTACCAACAGCCTCCAGTGGTGGAAGAAGCAACTCATCACTGGCAGAGCTCTCCACGTGGCTTCTCCAGCTTCAGAGGTCCAGCTCCATGAAGGCAAAGCCCTGTGGTCTCTCCTGTGGCTCCTTCAACTTCTCGGATGCTGCCATCTTTTCTTGTCCGCAGTTCATTGTCTCTGAGACTAACTTCTAACAACTGAGGAGATAGCTTCTCATCTCCATCAGGGAAATATTGCAAGATTTCCCAGAAGTCTCAGGAGAAAACCATTCCCACATGTAAGCCTCATTGGCTACTGAATGGCTATCTCCAGATTAATAGGCCATACTTCAACCCTACATCTTAATCATGAAATTAACTTAAGCACATGACCTCCACACTATTGGTTTTGAATTATTTCTCTCTGTATCCCACATGTAAGTTTGATGTAAAATATATTAAGGAAAAATAGGTCACAATATGAATAGAGAGGTGGGTGTGTTTGGAATGAAGTTTGGGGTCTGAAAATATAGTAATTTTTCTCTGAACTCCTCCACTCATGACTCAACCATTTTGTTTGCAGTTATATTTTGATGACTTAATCTTGTTGTCTAAGTGTAATTATATTGGTCTATTAAATCAATTTGAGCTATCCTCAATGGCATTAAATCTGTATATAAATCTTTTTAGAATGAGCTATATTAAGTAATACATTGACAAAAATGCATTACATGATGATGAAATTCATATATTATTTAATTCTCAGAATAATTGAGTGAAAAATCTAGTAATATCTAAAATGGTCACAAAGAATGAAATGAAATTCTAAAATAGATTTTCTTAACAGTCATTTGCAAAGGAAAAAAAACCTATTTGATATTTATATGTCTATCTCAGATATATTTTGAACCAGACTTACAATGTTTACCTTTTCAATCGGAAACACTGGGCTTCATGAGAAAATAAATTGCAATGTACAATATTATCTATCTAGTACTCTCAGACAATAATTTTTCATCATAACACCTTTACAGATGATAGGGAATTTGCCAATTTTTTTACAGGTTAATTCTATTTAAGAAAATAATTTTGAATGGCAAAGTATGAAATGTATCGTTCATTGCTTGATTTTGTTCTAGAAATTTTTGCTGTGATTTGGATACAAGTATGCTGAGCAAGTTGATTTTGCATTTATCAGTTCCTATACATTTTATGATACATATCATGATATTGATTACTGTCAAAAATAAATAATACTTTTACTTTCCCTAATATCCCTTCCTTAACGTCACAAGATGGAAGGAAATCAATCTCCATGTGGGGATCACCCAAGGTCTTTTTCAGCAATGCTGAGGTCAGACATGACCCACACTCTACTTTCTCCCACTTGTGACACCAACCATCCCTCCCACAGTTCTCTCTACTTTTCAGCTGGGCTAAACAATTCATTTTAATGACCACAGAAAACACATGGATACTATGCAGGATTATAGAATTTATAAGGAAGTTCACAAGCTACACATGTTCTCAAATCCCCAAGCTCACTGCCATCAAATGGAACATAGTAACCCGATAGACTCCGTAAAATCACCTTCATAATTTGGTAATACTGGAAAATGCACACCCAGCAGTAGAAAGTCTTATTCCAGTAGAAGAGCTGGTGGTTTTGGATCGCTGATCTTACAGGTATCATTGCAAGGTGTAACTCATCATGGACCAGACAGGACAGTCCCTGCTTAGCCATGCCTCCACACCAGATTGGGTGGTCTTTGGCCATTCAGTCAATTGACCTCTGTCCTGCTCATTTTCCAAAGCTCTTCCATTCAGCTAGGCAATTAGCCGCCTTTTAAAGTTCCTGGTGTAGATGAGTGAGTGTTTCCAATGCTTCATCAGTTTGTTGAAGCATTTCATTTGGTACTGAATCAATTTGTGTAGGTTTGTGTTTGGTGAATACTTTCACTGCAGCTTGACCTTCAATGTGGCACCATGGAGTTTTGCTCACATGCTGCCTCCTGAAATGGTTGAAGGTCAACAAGTTCTTTTTGGTACAGTGTGTTTATTCTTTTTATCTTCCTTCGGTGCTTTGTTGTAGCATTCAATATCTGATCCACAGAATCTTTCAGCTCTAGGACTTGAATTTTTTCTTGAGTTCTTTCAGTGTCAGATATGCTGAGCATGTTCTTTTTTGGTTTTCTAACTTTATATCTTTGTATATTTTATGATAACATTTGACCTTGTCTTCTCGAGCTGTCCTTAGGAACTGTCTTTTCATCTCAGAGGCGCTCACACTTTTTCAGCATATAAGCTACTTATAAAATGATCAAGTCAAAATGATCTGCCAACTACAAAAATGCAAAACACATCTTTATTTTTATTTATATATTTATTCATAATGCATTGAGAATTCTTTATGTACAATGCATGCTTATGTGCCTTACATAGTTGCATGAGTTCATATTGCACAACACAACACAATTAACTATATTCATTTTCTGTCATTACCTGAGTTTACTCTGATGACCTGCACCAAATGGAATGAGCCAGGAATGCTTAGTCTGGACAGTAGCTGCTGACAGCCAGTCTCAAACACACTTCCAGATGATCATCAGTCATGGTGGAATGGTACTTGGACATAATGATCTTTGTGTTAGAAAAGGTTGACGCACACAAATAAGTAGAGTTGAATAAGGCAAAAAGATGGCACATTTTCTCATATTTGGGTACTTTCCCTATTTAAGTGCGTTCCAGAACTGTTCATATACTCTGGACTTCAGCTTAATGTTGGCTTGTAGTGTCAAAATCTCCCATTCCATATGAAAGTGATACCTTTTTACCTTCTTACTTGGTCCAACTCCCCCACTCATGTTAATACCCTTTCTTATGTTTAGGAGGAAAAAGTACCAAGGTAGAAAAAGTGGTGATAACTTAGCTTGTGAGTTTTGCTGCACTTAGCACCGCAGTTGTTTGTGTATGTGTTTGACAGCAAAGATTGCATCTGATTGTGCTGCATATCAATTAAGTTATAGGATTGATGATAGATTTATGTCTATTTTTTAATGCCATGTGATCACACAACATTTTTTATGAACTCGTAGTTTGCAATCAATGTATTTAGCACCGGTTTCAGTTCTGTGAGTTCATCATTTCTTCTATTTGTTTTAGTTACTTTACAATGAAGAACAAGTTTGAGTTTTCTCTGATGTTCACTTAGATCCTTTATATCTATGCTGTGTTTTTAATGACTTTGTTGTTTTGTTTTATTTTGCCTTGCTGAGACCCAAAATCAATGCTCATGGAAGCAGCAGCTAAGAACTCAAAAGGCAAGTTGCATTAAGTAAATATACTACTTTGAAAGACTGCTTTGAAATGTTGAAAGCAAGGATGTTACTTTGAAGAATAAGGTGTGCCTGACCTAAGCAATGGTATTTTCTGTTACCTTGTATGCATGTAAAGTTGGACATTGAATTAAGAAGTCCAAAGAATTGATCCTGTTGAATTATTATACTGGAGGAGATTATTGAAAGTACCACAAACTTCTAAAATGGCAAACCAATTTGTCTTGGAAGTATGGCCAGAGTGCTCTTTAAAGACAAGGAAGTCAAGACTTCATCACACATACTTTGGGCATGTTGTCAGGAGAGATGAGTCCCTGGAGGACATTATGTTTGGAGAGTCAGTGAAGAAGAGTAAGACTCAAGATGAGATGGATTGACCCAGTGGCTGCATCATTGGGATTAGGCATAGATACAATTGTTAGGGAGCAAGACTAGGCAGTATTTCATTCTGCTGTATATAGGGTCACTATAGATTGGAAGCAACTCAATAGCACTTAGCAACAACATTTTTTAGAACTACCAACAAAGCCAGAAAGCTATACTACTGTTCCATAAGTCTCAATCCAAAAGTTCTCACCTCTAGCTCCATACACCAGCAAAACCAGCTCTCCCCATTAAAGCTCCCACAGATATCCATTTCCACCAGCCAGCCACCTAGTTGAAGGCAATGTGATTTCTTTATTCTGGAAGTCTACTACTCTGCCTTGAGTCAGCCTCTTGAATTTGCTGCTATCAATAATCTACAACCTCTTTGCCATCAAAATTGTCTCCAGGATGGTAGAGGTCCTGGAGAGGAATCTGGAAGTTTCAAACACTTTCTCCACTCCTGAGCTTTCTCTTTTGATGGTTGTGGCACCCTCTTCCCTCCAGCTTCTGAGGTGACTTTTATACCCAGTAGGATGGCAATCACAATTAATACTGTCAACTTTCCATCACAACTGACTTCTGCCAGTGTCTTCACCACTTTACTTACTCAAAGCCATCATTAAAGGGAATTTGGTGAGAATAGCAAGCATGATGATTTAGAAGGACCACAGTAAGTAATTCATTGTACTACAAATCATTCTACCATAAAGCAGCACTCTTCACATGTCTTCCCTGGGTTTATTTGCTATTTCTTTCCTTCTTTCCTTTCTCTTCCTGTCTTTTGAGTTTTACCTTTGCTCAAACTGGGCTCTTTTAAACTTACATGGTTATTGTTCTAAGGAATACATAATCTCTTTGTGATATTACTTGGTGTACTGGCCTATGGTCTGGTTGAAAGTTGAGTCATGAGGGTGAGTATAGTTCCAGGCCTTAAAAGTGTCCAAGTGTCTTAATCTTGAGGGTTCCATCAGTCTCTATCATGGTATCATCTTTTTATTATTATTTCAAATTATTTTCTACATTTTCTGGCATTCTTTCAATAATACATTCCTTGGTTTTTAAAAGTAAAGAATATTGAATGGAAGTTAGTGTTTTATTTTAAAAGACCCAGGTGACTTGTGGGAGGTCATGTACCTATGTCAATTTCATGATTGAGATGTAGGGGTGGAGTCTAGCCTATTAATCTGGAGATAGTCAATGAGGCCTTTGTGTGGGCATGGCTTTCTCGTGAGAATTCTGGGAAGTCTCACGGTATTTCCCAATTGGAGAAGAGAGACTTGATTCAGTCTCCAAGATGATGAACCACTGCAAGACAAGATGGCAGCGTCAGCAAGCCAGAAGACCCAGAGGAGAAGCCACACGGCCTGACCCTGATGGAACGAGACCTTTGAAGCCAGAAAAGCCACAGAGAGACCCCTGCCACTGCTGAGATGTTTCTATCACCAATGGATGCTGCTGATGGACCTTGAGCCCTGGAAACGAGGGACCATGAGGGGACTCCTGTCAGTCAGAGCTGGTACTCTGTAACTACTGGCCTGTGACTTTGTGAGTCAGAAAAAGAATTTATAGACTGGTATCGGACATATGGGCTAATATTGGACTTATGACTTTGAACTGGACTGGGTTGGGATGCTTTCTCGAAGTTTCATTCCTCTTGTACATAACCTTGCCCTTACATCCATATGTGTGTCTGTGAATTTGTTTCTCTAATCTACCCAGACTAACACATGACACATCTTTAAAAGTAAATGGATTATGGATCAATGGTTTCTGCTTCATAGAACAGCTTTTCCTTCCCTTGAATGAATATGCCAGAGCTCATGTGTTACTGCTCTCAGTATGTGTACTCTTAGAAGCATGTGTACTCTTTCGTTCTTTAATTTTTTACATCTAAGATGTGGTCAATTTGCCAGGCTTGCTGTAATTGTTTATAAATAAGCATCAAGGTATAAAGGTCTTCTTTTTTAATATTTGAATTTTTAGCTATGAAGTTTAACTATCCAGTGACATATTACTGTTCACTGCCTTTGAGTCAGCTCTAATTCATAAGGACCCCAATGTACAACAAAACTAAAGACTGCTCACTCCTTTAACATTGTCATTAGCTTTTTGATGCAGTCATTGTGATGACCCATCTTGTAAACAGTCTTTCTCTTTTTCATTGCCACTTCACTTTACTAATCATGTGGCCCATTTCCAGGATGCCTCCTGATAACATATCTAAAGTACATGAGATAATGTCTCCCAGTCTTCACTTACAAGGATAAATACAGCTGTACTTTTCCCAAGACAGTCTTATTTCTTCCATTGGCAGTCTATGATATTTCAATATTCTTTTCAACATTATAACTCAAACGTATGCATTCTTCTTCTGTCTTCCTTTTTCAGTGTTCAACTTTAGTATGCATGTGAAGCAATTGAAAATGCAATGACTTGGATTGGGTGCATCTTAGTTCTCAAGGTAATACCCTTACTTTTCATTACCTTCAAGAAGTGTTGTACAACAATTTGACCCAATGCAATGCATCTCTGGACTGCTGCTTCCATGAGAATCAGCTGTGGGTCCAATCGAGACAAAATCTTTGGCAATTTAAATCTTTTCTTCATTTATCATGATGAGACCTATAAGTCCAATTGAGAATAATTTAGTTTTCTTTACTTTGAACCATAATCCACATTGAAGGCTGTAGACCTTGATTTTCATCAGCAACTATTTTAAGTCGTCCTCACTTTCAGCAAGCAAGATTGTGTCATCTGCATATTGAAGGTTGTTAATAGACTTTCCTATAATCCTGATACCACATTCTTCTTCAAATCTTCAGCTTCAAACACTATTTACACAAAATATAGATTGAATAATATTGTGTGAAGGCAATCCTGGTGTACACCATCATTGATTTTAAGCCACCTACCTTATTCTGTTCATGCATTTACCTCTTGATCCTTGTATGGGTTCTACATTGACACAGTTAAGTTTTCTGGAATTCTCATTATTTCTAAGGCTATCCAAAGCTTGTTCTTACCCACACAAGTCAAATTTGCTTGCACATCTCATTATATTATTTTACTTTGGTTTCTTGAGCTGCCCTGTGAAATTTTCAGCTAAGTTATTTGACTTCATCATTTTTTCCATTTGCCTTAGCTACGCTACGATTAAGAACAAGTTCCAGAGTGCCTTCTGACCTTCATTTTGATATTTTCTTTCTTGTCTTTTAATGACCTTTAATGACCTTTTTCTTTCTTCATAGATAATGGTCTAGATTTC
This sequence comes from Nesogale talazaci, assembly GCA_004026705.1. Taxonomy (NCBI): domain Eukaryota; kingdom Metazoa; phylum Chordata; class Mammalia; order Afrosoricida; family Tenrecidae; genus Nesogale; species Nesogale talazaci. The sequence goes on along the minus strand of PVJH01007346.1, from coordinate 7,383 downwards.
TTCTCACAGTCTTCTATCATGAGCCTTCAATGCATCAAATCTGTTTTTGAGATATCCTTGAATTCAGATGGAATGGAGTCGAGGTCATATTTTGGCTCATTTGACCTGTTTTAATTTTCTTCATCTTTAACCTGAACTTATATATTTGCAATTGATTATCTGTTCCACAGTCAATCCCTGGTCTGGGTTTAGCTGCTGATATTGAGCTTCTCCCTAGTCTCGTCTGCATAGTCAGTCAATATGCTTTCTGCATATTCTATCTAGAAAAGTCCACATGGATTGTTGTCATTATGATGTTGAAAACAGTTTTGCAGGTATTTCTAAGTTCTATCTTGTGACTTCCAGCTTCATCTGTTCATCAAGACCATATTTTATAACTACTGTTCTTTCCTTTTTGTTTCCACAGTTTAAATTCAAATCACCAATAATTATTAGTGCATCTTAATTGAATATTTGATGAACTTCATAAGGAAGAAATTGGCAAAATTATTCAATTTCTGCATGACTTGTGTTAGTGGTTGGAGCATAAGTCATAGTTTTAATTACTGGATTTCCTTGTATGCTTCTGTATATTATTCTGTCACAGATAGCATTGTACTTCAAGGTAGCTCTTGAATGATCATTTTTATGATAAATGCAAAGTCATTCCTCTCAAATCTGCCATTCCAGTTTTAGTAAACCATATTTCTGCCTGATTTGAAATGACTAATACCAATCCATTTCAGTTCATTATAGCCTAGAAAATCAACCTTTATGTATCCCATTTCATGTTTAACAATGGCTAATTTTTCTAGATTCATACTTAACATATTCCAAGTTCTAATTATGAGTAAATTTTTACACCTTGTGGTGGTCATATGCTCATGTAAATTTCATGATTGAAATGTAGGGGTGGAGTATAGCTTGTTCATCTGGAGATAGCCATTGAGTAGCCAGTGAGGCCTCTGTGTAGGCATGGCTTTCTCCTGAGACTTCTGGGAAATCTCACAATATTTCCCTGATGGAGATGTGAAGCTATCTCCCAGTTGTTGGGAGTCAGTCTCTGAGACAACAAACTACAGACAAGACAAGATAGCAGCATCCAAGGAACTGGAGGAGCCAGAGGAGAAGCCACATGGCCTTACCCTGATGAAACCAGACCTCTGAAGCTGGAGAAGCCACAAGGAGACTCCTGTCAGCGCTGAGTTACTTCTACCATGACTGGATGCTGTTGATGGACCCTGAGCCCTGGAAGTGAGGAGCCATAGGGAGACCCCAGCTAGCACCAGGACTCTGCACCCACTGGTCTGTGACTTTGTGAGTTGGAAGGAGACTTTATAGACTGACATCGGGCATATGAGCTAATATGACTTATGACTTATGACTTTGAACTGGACGGGGCTGGGATGCTTTCTCAATGTCCCATTCCTCTTGTATATAAACCTTTTCCTTGTAGCTATATATGTGTATATCAGTTTGTTTCTCTAGTCTACCTGAACTAACACAGAATTGTTTCTTCTCATTTGAATCATGTATCATCAACAAATGAAGGTCCCACAGGCTGTACTGCTAAAAACTTTCCTCCATGTAAATCACAATGGTCAACTGTACTTGGACGACCAACTCACAAAACCATAAAGTGTTCGAACCCAGGTAACTCATGTTCTGGCACTCTCTCAGGCAATGTTCTGCTGCTATTCATGGGGTTTTCAGGATATGACACTGCTTTGATACTGTCCCTGGGTCTCTCAGCACCTAATTACTCTAAAGTGGACAGGTATTCCTCCTTTACCATGTTTGTAGTCTGGAAGCTCTGCTGCAACCTGTGCATGTTGGTGATCCCACTGATGGGTTAAATACCAGAACACAGCTTCCAGCACTACAGTAACACATAAGCCACCACCATTTGAAAAACTACCAAGCACCTTGTGGACTCAGTGATGTAGGTGGTGCAAATGGTTTGTGCTCACTCAGTGACACAAATCAGGGTTAGTGCTTCGAACCTATACAGAAATATCTTGTAAAATAAGCCTGATGATTTTCTTCTGAATGCACACAGGCTTGAAAAAACCTTTGGTGCAATTGTACTCTGCACACATATATGCACTCTATGGCAGTTAGCAACAACTCAGTGGCCAGCTTAAATGAACTTTATCATTCTGTGTTTTTCAAATACAAGAGGTTGGTTAATTATCTGTTTGTGAGGTAGCTAGATGAATTGGCACAGTGACTTAAAAAAATGGGCTCTATCCTAAAACACTGTGAGGATGGTGCCAGAAGGGGCTGTGCTTCGTTTTTATTCTCCATAGGATCATGATGAGTTATGCTCACTTGGCACCTGAAAACAATAAGGTATATATATATGTGTGTGTGTACTGTGCCAAGCAGTAAAACTTCAGTCAACTTCACATGAAAAAGGCAATATCCAGATGATGAAAATACCATAAAAATGTCTACTTTTGTTTAGCTAACTTTGCAAAGGCATTCAGCTGTGGGTATCATAATAAACTATAGAGGAGAATGGGAGTTCTGGAACACTTCATTGTGTTCATGCTGAAATGTTGTACAGATCAGGAGGCAGGTGTGTCAACAGGATAAGGGAATAGTGCATGTTTTAAAATCAGGAAAAGTATGTATACATACTTAATCACTATGGGTGCTAAACACACAAATAATAGGGTAACTGGATTACATAAAGAAGACAGAATGAAGACCCAAGACTCAGTAGTAAGATAACTGGCCAGGCCCTCACAGAAGTTCCACATGAAAGGGATCATATATCCAGGGTGCAAGATAGCACTCATGAAACATAATTATTCTCTAGTTCTTTAATATCCCCCCTTACACACGTTTTTGACTTTAGATTTGCCTCACTAATCTTGCTAGATATTCGTATGTACACTTGTATAGTCAAGATATTTCGGTGCATGAAGCACAAGATAGATAGACCCCTCAGAAAGAGTAACGGGAGTAGCAATTCCCCAAGAGCACAGAAATTGGGGGGGTTGGGCGGCAAAGGGGAACTGATAGCAATGATGAATAGATAACCTACTTCAGGGGAACAAGAAACAGAATTGCAGGTGAATGGATACACGTGATAGTGTTAGATATGGAAGGCTAATAATATATCAAGGGTTTATGTAGGTTGGGTGTGGAGGGAGAAAATAAAGGACAGCTGATTTGAAAGAGTTCGAGAAGAAGCATGTCTTGAAAATGATGACAGAAACTGTACAATTATGCTTGATCTAATAAAAATATGGATTATTAACATATCTGTAAGAGCTCCTAATAAGATATCTAATTTTAAAAAATAAATAAGAAGACTGCACTATCAGGCTTATAAGAACACTTTAACTATCTCTGAGCTGCAGATGACACACCTTGTTTGCTGCACATGCGGAAGACTTTTAAAGTGTTATAAAAATAAGGAAGCAAGATAGAAGAAAGTTACCTCATGCAACCATACCTCCATACTGTTATATTCTTCACTCCCTGTAACCTTCCTTTTTTGCGACTCTGCTCTGCTCCCATGCAAACTACCCCAGTCAATTTGGCAGAATGCACTTCCTCAGGTCTTGACAGCACTTTGACAGCATCAACCCTACATTTTACTGCAATCAATTTGTGGCTGATAAAAAAATAAAATAAATATTGATGGTTTTACATCTGCATCCATGAGAAATAAGCTTTGTGTACCATTCCCAACACATTCTTTTTCTATTCTTTAAATAAAGGTGGGGAAACCTTTTAATAAAAGCAATCCAAATCCCAACTTGTATAACATTAACATTATGGCCTGGCTACTTTCCAACTTCACCATGATAGAAAAAAAGCACCCTCCAATTTAATAACTAAATTATTTTTTCCTTCCACAACAGCATGTGCAGCTATTAAAGTAAGAAAGATCTTGGCAGCCTCTTGCACTGGTAAACAGAACATTGCAGTCTCATCACATGATTAATTAATGCTCCTGATTCAAAGAGATATGAAATTGCTTTACATTCCTTGTGCTATTTAATAAGCTAATGTGCATTATTGTTCAGGCACTTTTTTAATATTTGGGCTGTTAGAGAGCAAGTAATAAGCCACAAAAGCCCAACTTTATTCTGTAGTGCAGCATGAGCTACTGAAAACAAACTCAGGCATGAAAGAGAGGAGAGGAACAAAAAGCACAAGGAGAGATAAAGGACCAAAAATAATTGGAAATTTTGTGTCAGACCATTGATTGTACCATTGAATCTGCTTGTGAAGACAGCTTTGTGAAGTATGTGAGATCCTGGATGTTATAACAGTTGAGTCATTGCGTGGAGTATCAGGAAATGATGTTTGGGGGTTTCAATTACGTAAGCAGTCCTCTAGGTTCGAATGAGTAAAAAGTGCTTTTTTGGCAGGTCCAAAATGGAGGCATTTAGAGGACATAGGGCAATACTTTAGCCTTTTAACAAGTGTTTACAAATCTCAGAGAAAAAAAACAGGTAAATATGTCACATTTACTAGTTTGCCTATTTCTTTTTTAAGTTTTATATTGGATTTCTAGAGTTACATAGTCTCCCCCAAAGGGAACTCAGCCTTTGTCAGTGTGCCTAGCATAATACACATTTCAAATAGAAAATGACCACATTTTATGAGAAATCTGTCCTGGGTGTCATGAGAGTTGGAATTCCATCTCTCAGGCTACCTGCAAGAAAGTTCAAAAACTTAGTCAGTTCCTCCGAGGAAAGCTTATCAAACTCAAAAACAATTTCATCATGCCTAGTCACTAACTCTCTTTAAGGATTGGTGGTGGGCAAACTTCAACAAGCATGACAAATCATAGCACACAAAAACCAAAAGAAAAAGAATGGTGAACAGGGTCCAGACAATAGCCAAGATTCAGAAACTAACCTCTGCCATGTTACAGAAATAAAATGCATTTCTCTATTTTTAAACCACTTTCCTGGGTCATTTTCAATATAACAGACACCCAGATGCACTTCAGTATTGCCTTGCTACTAAATGGGAAGACCTGATGATATTAGTCATAAGACACAAACAAACACTGGCACTTTTGAATAGCAAGGAATCTTCCAAAACAATTTTGAACATTCTACATTCACCAGAACCTAATATTTGGACCTTTAATATTGTCCTCTAGTTAACTGCTGAGTAATGATAAGGATGCTTGAATTGAGTTTAAGTTCATTGATAATGGTCATGGGCATGGATAGAAAAAAACAGCAATCTTTGTCTTTCTTAGGAAGATAGCTAGTCAAAGCAGGAACCTTTGTAACCACATGCACATTATTCGATTGTATGTTTCTCAAACCTTAAATGTGTTTTACTCTTTCATTTCCTTTTCATTCCTATGTATTCGGTTTGCTTCTCTTAAACTTGGAAATTGGTATATGCCTGTCTGTAACTTTTGAGCTTCAATATTTTTTTTTCAAATTTTATTTGTGTTGTTGTGGTTGACATTCTACCGAGGAAAACATAACTAATGCAACAGTTTCTACACGTACAATTTAGAGACTGATTACACAATCAAATGATGAAATTACTCTCACTCTCTTTTTTTCTGAATTGTTTTTCCTCCATTAACATAAATGCACTGTCCCTTAAATTCCTCTGTAATCCTTCCAGCTGCTGTTGTTGCTTTGATCCAATGTAGACAGTTGTTAAAAGGGTATCATGGTCAAATCAGTCCTCTTTTTACCAGCTAACTTAAACTATTGTTCAGTTTTATGAAAACCTCAGGAGGATAATTTTGGTGTATGGTTTAAAGATTTTAATTAAGCACAAAAGTGAAAACATAATTCAGAAAACTATTTTCTCCAATATTTTAATCTATGTGACCTTCCAACTGTCAATAAATGCTGAAAATTGCAACATTGTATATCAAGTGTTGAGTCAAACACTTTGAGCTCTGCTGTAGGGCAAGGCACAATTACAGCTGTTCTTGATCTAGTGTTTTTTTTTCTTAAAGTAACTCAACCAGCATGATGATGCATGAGTTTTTGTGCTCTATTAAATTTTGTTCCTTTCATTTTACTTTTTCATTATCTTAAATGTATTATTAATTGGGAGTCAATACATATATCATATCATTCCATAGTTCAATCACATCAAGCAGAACTGTACAATAGCTAACATAGTCAGTTTCCACACAGTCTTAGTCTTCCTTAATTCTTTGGCATCATCTCTGTCTTACTTGCTCACCACCACTATACCACCCCTCCCCACAAAAGCCCTTACTTGTTTCTATAGACTCTCCTGAGTTTCATATTCCAAACCACAAAAAATATATAACCCAATTCTCCTTAAGAAATGTCTTTTTAAACCTCATAATTCAAGGTATCATTATTATTCATACTTATGAAAACTTTCATGATAATAGAAGATATTATATATTGACTGCTATGCTATTTACATCAAAAAGTCAAGATTTTCGATGGTCAAATCATTAACAGTCAAAGCATATAAAAAAGAAACAAATCTAGAGACTAATTCTTGATCCCATCATTTCTTATCCTCCTCTGGGAAAATACCCTTAATTTTATATGTACAACATTGATATTACTGAAATATACTAAATAGGTGTGATTATAAACTATATTATTAGTACTGGTTTAAAATATTATAGCATAATATCTGAACATTAAATATAATAGGCCATTTAGTCATAGAAAAACAGGCTGTGTTATAGCTCTCACTCAGGCAATAAGTTCACAAAATTCAGTAGAGGAAAACATCTACTGGGAAAAATTCTGCTCCCTTTAGCATGCAGGAAGCACAAGCTGCAAGTAGCTTCACCTGCCAGTTGTGATTAATTTGCTATTTCTTGCAACGTCTCACTTTGATTATTAATGATAATGATTTGATTTATGGGTTCTGTTCACTGAATATTCTCAATTTCCAAAGATGTACTCTTTTGAAAAAAAAAACTTAAAAAGCTCTTTGAGGAGATAGCGACTCAGGTAATGGAATGTGGCATCATTTACCTCAAGACATTGGTTCAAATCTATCTTCCCACATTTTCCCCAGATGCACAGGGAAATCTTAAGGCCAGAGCAGAGACATTGTACATAATAAACGAGAGAAGGGTATCATGATCCCACCTCTGTTCTGAGGTTTTGTCTCTCAATATGTCTTGGGGACAAGGAACATTTGAGACCACGGCTCCTGCATTTCAAAGCTTTTAGATGTGCAGAATTATATCATGTAAACTCTGAAGCTTAGGATGCAAATTAACACATGACATGGGTGAATACAGTAAGATGCTCAGATGTTTAAGACTGCATGAAAATAAGATGCTGGTTCTCTGAATAGAATGATCATGACTGAAGGCAGTTAGAAGTCAGAGGCAACACAGAGTGTCGTTGGGGTACATTTTCAGCACCAGCAGCCTCCTCACTGGTAAAAAAAAAA